>CAUYQV010168379.1:0-27603 GCA_963574575.1 Galagoides demidoff
GACCCGCCAAACAACAATAATGGCTGCAACCAAAAAATAGCCAGGCGTTGTGGCGGGCGCCTGTGGTCCCAGCTACTTGGGAAGCTGAGGCAGGAGACTCACTTGAGCCCAGGAGTTGGAGGTTGCTGTGAGCAGTGAAGCCACAGCACTCTACCCAGGGTGATAGCTTGAGGCTCTGTCTCAAAAAAAACAACAAAAAACAAAACAAAACAAAAAAACCTAAAGATGGTAAATCTTATGTATATTTTGCCACAGTTGAAAATAATTTTTAAAACTTGAAACGCCATTTTAACCTTCCCTATTAGTAAAAAGTGCATGAAAACGAAAATGAAAATAAGCATTCTTGTGATTTGCTGATCAGAACATAAACATATAATATTAGGGGAAAACAACTTTTCAACATCTGAAAAAACAAATTGCAGTTACCCTTTTACCCTTGGTCAAGTAATTCTACTTTTATAAATATAGCTTACGCCTACATGTGTGATAGTGCATATAATCAAGGTTTTTCAAGCAATAAAAGGTTGGCAACAACCTCAATGTTCATCAATAGTGACCTGGCAAAATATATGATTGCTATCCAATTAGAATACAATAGAACAATACACAATATTAGCATGAGGACTCTCATTACATGCTGATACAAAACAATCTCTAGGGTGCTACTAAATGTGCAAAACTGTGCATACTTTGCTATTATATGTGTTAAAAAGTAAAACAGAAACAGAATATGGGTCTATGTTTTTATTTCTTTCCTTTTGTCTAAAACAACTTTAAATAGAGGCAAGAAACTGGCCACAAGTAAAAATGGTCACTCCAGTTACATCTATGGAGGAAAATGAGATACCCAGGACACAGAATTGGGAAAGAGACTTGGTTTCCACTGTTTATCACCTTTACCTTTCAAATTTAATACCATACATAGGTGTGACCTATTCAAAAAAGCTTAATTGAAAAAGGAAAAGTTATTATCTAGAAGAAAAAAGAAAAGTTATATAATTATGCCCTGTGCTGAGTATAATGCAAGCAGAGAGGAAGGGTATCTAGCATAGTTCAAAGGGATCAGAAATGGCTTCTAGACATCACTCTCCAAAGAAGAAATTTTTGCTATTGGATCAAAAATGTTCTAAGCATTGGTTTGTTTTGGTCAATAGATTTGTGAATTAGTGGACAGATTTGTGAATTAATTCACTGTTTAGGTTTTCTTTGCACACAGGGTGTTAAAAACCAATAAGCCAAACTTGTGTCCCACCCAGTGCAAGGTGAGCAGGTTTCTGTGGTCAATGATCAGCAATGCCCATGTCCCTGGCTCCATATGTTATACTCTGTATATTTGGTTTGTTTTTTCATCTATGTTTAATGTTAGTCCTCTTTTTTTATTCTATCTGCCCTACAAGGCACTCTATAGCCTTTTTAGTTTAAGGTGGGGTAAGTAGATGGATGGGGAAGAAGGGAGAGAGGGAGGGAGGAAGAAAAAGAAAAAAAAGGATAGAGGTTACAAAGCAATGCATCTCATTTCCCTGGCTCCATCCATGTAGATTAAGTGAATACTCTAGTGCAGTGGTTCTCAAAGTGTGGTCCTTGGGCCAGCATCATTGCCACCCGTGCCTTTATTAAACATAAAAATCCGTGGGCTCATCCCAACCTGTTAGATCAGATTCTCTGTGGACAAAGCCCAGGAGACTGTATTATATGTCCTCCAGGTGATTTTTACATAAAGTTTGAGAATCACAGGGAATCCATGATTGATTTCTAAACATGAATACACTATTCCCCATTTGTCCCATCATACCTATGTTGGTCAAAATAAATAATGCCAGTTACTACAATAATCAATCTCCCAAATGCCATTAGCTTAACACAATAAAGGCTTATTTTTTGCTGATGTCAAAGCCAACATGAAACAGGATATGGGTTTCATGGGGTGGTGGCGAAGACAGCTGTTTTACTAATTTATTCTGCAATCAGGTCCCTTCCATTGGTTGCCATCTTCTAGACTCTGGGACTTTTGCTCTGGATCCCCTGCGACTAAGAAGACAAAGGAAAGAGAGGAGGGTGTTAGAAGCCAGGTCTGAAAGTAACATGTTTTCTGCCCACAGTCCCACTGGTTAGAATCCAGACTGCAGGGGAGGCTGGGAAATATGACCTCTCCTTAGAGCTAAGAGAAGGAAATGGCTTTGGCGAACACAGAGAATTGTCTCTGCCATACTTAGCAACCCAAGGGAATCCCAAACTGTACTTCTAGGTCATATTTTGGTGAACATTTGTTTTCAGTTTCCTTATCTAATCAAGTTTTATCTTTTTTTTTTTTTTTAACTCCAGCACTATGATACTGATTTGCATTCTCTTAGTGGGATTCCTGCTCTGTTCAGGTAAGAACCTTTTAGCTTTGTAAAGTGCCTGAATACTTCTACTGTCTCTTGATGGTTCTGACCACTGTGAACCCAGGCCTGACAGTTGGTGGGTTTCACTCAGTTTCTACTGAGCATTGCACAATACCACTTGCAAAAAAGACTTTCTGGAAAAGAAGGAAGTGTCGTGACTAAAACCAGGTAGCCCAGCTGATGGTAGGTAGACTCAGCCTGGGATGGAGCCTTCCCCCGTTTGCAAGTTCTTCCTCTGCTAGCTCACATCACTGAGCCTAGATGCACAGAGTAGTGTGGCCCAGCCAGTCCTGCAGTGCCTTGGGGGCTGAGGGAAGGTCACTACACTGAGACCCCTGAGATTGAATACTGTGACTCCACACATACTCCCTTGTGGTCTTCTCTGACCCCATTTCTGGCATTCTCAGGTGCTTAGGAAACAACTAAGGGGCTTCCAAATGTCTCCTTCCATACAGGGCATTGGTGTCCATGTCCCCCACATCCCCTTCCTCCTCCCAGCCCCCTCCCTCCATGCCCAGGCCCACAGATCATGGCTGCCACCAGCCACCGACAACTGTAGCCCTTTAGCAAATCACATCAGCCCATTTACCACTATGCTAATGAAGCTAAAGCTTCAGGCCCCCACCCACACAAACCCTTTCCAGATCCCCCTCAGGACTCCTTGAAGAGACCTAGCAGTGTGGTCACATTTCTTATGTTTTGGCAAAATTTGAATAAGTCAGATATTTTAGCCACAAGTACTTATGACCACTGTCTCTTTCCACTACGATTCTTCTCTCTATTACATTCTCCTCCTGTTGGGCAGTGTTGTAGTGACCGTGGCCATTTTGTATTTGAATTCTACTTTCTTTTTCTTTTCAAGCTCCCCTTCAAAATATTACTATTAGTCAGCCACAATGGATCATGACTGTAATCCTAGCACTCCAGGAGGCTGAGGCAGGTGGATTGCTTGAGCTCAAGAGTTCAGTTCCAGACCAGCCTGAGCAAGAGTTAGATCCTATCTTTACTAAAAATAGGGGGAAAAAACCTGGGCATCATCATGGGTGCCTGTAGTTCCGACTACTCGGGAAGCTGAAGCAACAGAATCACTTGAGCCCTGAGTTTCAGGTTGCTGTGAGCTATGATGATACCACAGCACTCTACCCACTCTAAAAAAAAAAAAAAAAAAAAAAAAAATTATATATATAAAATAGCTCCAGGCCTCACAAAACTCAGATCTTCCCTGTTTGCTGTTCCTTTCCTAGTTTCAGTTTCTTCATTTGTGAACTAGGGTTGGCAGAGTCCCTGTTGTGCACCCTAAATGACTCAGTGCCATTTAGTTTCTCCAGTCTGCCCCTTCCTGCTACAGCCCTGAGAGGGAAGCCATCCCAGCCACCAAGTGAGGCAGACAGGGAGGAGAGCTGAGCCATCCCTGATGGAGCAGCCCCACCACGTGTCCACCTGCTCCAGAGGGCCCCTCACCAAACCCTTGGCCCCTACTCCCAGGCCTGCTGGGAATGACAAGGAGTCAGGGTATGAGGGAGAGGTGCTTCTTCAGATCAGTGCTGTCTGGGTTGGATAGGCCTTTTGTGATTTCTGTTTCTGCTTAGTGCTCTGAGCTTGCTGGTCAAATCTTAATGAACGTGAGGTCTGTAGATGTGGGAACTGATCACTGACTTAGCTTCCAGCAGCTTCCACCTCCCAGGGCCCAAGACCTGCCACCTTAGCTCTTGGGGCGATGGAAGGTGTGTGTGAACAAAGTGAAAGTGCAAGAGAGAGAAAGAAGGGGGAGAAGAAAAGACCCTGTAGAACATTATCTCTAAGCATGACTCTCTTCTTATCCCACTTCTTATTTATTTGCCAAAAAAATGCATACACATCCTAAGAAAGGAAAAAACTGTATTAAATTTATAACACTCAAGTCACGTTTGACTTCCGTAATTTTAAAAGGTTCTCAACGTGACTTGTACCAATTTTTGTTATTAGTATATATATTGAACATTATAATTTTAATACAATTTTTCATTTCTTAAAATGTGTGTACATTTTTTTTTATTGTTGGGGATTCATTGAGGGTACAAAGAACCAGTGATTGCGTTTGTTAGGCAAAGTCACTCTTAAATGTGTGTACATTTTTTTGCACCCTCTATATATATGTCAACAGTCATGAGTCATTTAATAATACAGATACATGCAGAGAAATGTCTTGTTAGGCAACTTCATCATTGAACCAACACCATAGAGTGTACTTACATGTCTCTAGACAGCAAAGCCTACTGCATGCCCAGGCTGCATGGTCTGGCCTGTTGCTCCTGGGCTACAAACCTGTGTGATATGTTAGTGTCCTCAATACTATAGGCAGTTGTAACTCAGTGTTAAATATTTGTATATCTAAACATGTCTAAACATAGAAAAGGTACAATAGAAATACAATATTATAATCTTTTTTAAAATTTCCTTGCTTATTTTTTATTTTTATTTCTTTGCTTTTTGTTGTTGTTGTTGTTGAGACAGAATCCCACCCTATGCCCTGAGCAGAGTGCAATGGCATCATAGCTCATTGCAACCTCAGACTCAGGCTGTGGGCATCCTGCTGCCTCAGCCTCTAGAAGCCGCTAGGATTATAGGTGCTCACCAGGGGACCCAGCTGGGTTTTTCCATTTTTTTAGGAAACAGGGTCTCACTCTTGCTCAGGCAACTCTTGAACTCCTGAGCTCAAGCAATACTCCCTCCTCAGCCTCTCACAGTTCTGGGATTACAGGTGTGAGCCACTATGCCTGGCACAATATTATAATCTTAACAGACTACCATGGTCTATGTGGCCTGTCACTGACTAAAATGTTATTATGCAGTGCATGACTATATATATAATATCTGTTGGGCCAGGTGCTGTCTAAGCATTTAATAAATATGGTCTCATGTAAGCATCATCTTTCTGCTTTTTAGGTCTTCTTATTATTCTGCATTTTAAGATGTGGGCACTAAAGCCCAGAGAGGTTAAGTAATTTACCTAAGCTCAACATAGCAGTTAAATGGCAGAGCTTGGATTCACACCCAGCGGTGTAGATTAGCATCTGTTCACTTAACCATGACATTATGCTGCTTCTAACTCTTGCTAGTGAATCACCTGTAAGTGTGAGCATTCTTCCTTGGGGACCTCAACAGCTTTGATGGGGAATGCGGCCTCAGCTTCATCCCTGTTCATAAGCTCCTCACCAGCACATCTTCTATCCTGCCTGCAGCTGACACCTCAGCTGACCCTAAGCTTGGTCCCCAGCCCTTTTCATCACAGTGACCAGCCCAGTTCTTATGACCTGGGAAAGAGGAAAGAAAAATGCCTTGGAAACAACTTTTCAGAAAATGCTAAACTGGAACACCATTTTCCCAAACTTTCTAACTCTGTCCACTGAAAGGGAGAAAGCAAAGGCTAGAAATGTCATCAAAACTGAGTCCAGGTGTCACTTTTGCCCTTGCCTGGTCTCTGAAATTGCTTGGAAACTAAAGCTTAAAAATAACTCCCCCAATTGGTAACTGTTTAAGTTCTATGGTGCTGAGAAAAGAAGTGACTATATTTTTAACAGAACAAATTTAAAGTGCGATAGAAAACATGTGACAGCTGATTAGAAAATAAAACCAATGCTTTATACACTGTTGAAAACAACAGCAAAACAGATGTCATTCTTTATAAAAGAATGAAAAGAATATGTTTGCATCTTATCTGTCTTTCTTCTTAGAGGCACCTCTGCTTATTGGGCTGGGCAACAGTGACCTAGCCCCAGGGCAGGCATCCAACAGGAGAAAGGAGATGCAGTTGGCCCATAGCAAAAATGTGAGGCTGAATAATTCACTGGGTGGTATAGATACAAAGTCCAGTGAAACAACTCTGTTTCTTATTTTCCTCTCATATCTTTTGTGTCTGCCCTCTGTCAGGGAAATTTGATATGATAATAGTTGCTACCCCTGCTCTTGAGGCTAAAATTGGTTGAGAGTTTAAGACTGAAATGGACAGGAGGGGCAGCCCTGACTGGCCTTGCAGAGTTAGATTATAATATGTGCTTCATGTTTATAAACCTAAAGGAATTGCTAAGGGCTACTTGCTGAAGCACCGCTAACTGTTAGGTTCTGTTTGCTGCTGTCCTGGCTCCACCATAGCATTTTTAGGCAGGACTCAGAGTGGTTTTTTGAAAAATCAATAGTAGTGGCTGAAGGAAGTATCTTTCCAGTTTGGCTTTTGGTAGTGGCTCTCTTTTTTTCTGAGGGTTTTTAGGGTGAGGCTTCTCATTTCCCTTGAACATCTCTGATTCAATCAATGTACCTGGAGTGGTGGTTGGAATCTTTCTTCACTTTAAGATTTATATAAAATTGGCTCAAACTCTCATCCCACAGCCTGTGGCAAGGTCCACTGTTTTTCCCTAGATTTTTATAGGTTCCTAACTGAATGGGTGCATGAGGATAATGTTTATATAGTTACTTTTGATTCTCATTTCCTACTGTTATTGATAGCTCACTAAAACTACCACCTGGAGGTGAATAGGCAGTTCAGATCTATCATTCTGAAAGAATTATCATGGAACCTAATAGTTCCACTGGAGTCATTCCTTTGCGTTAAGGTATTGATTGTTTCCGGGTCTTTTGAAACACATGTGTGTTACAAAGTAACCCCCAAATTAGTTGATTATTTTAATAATGTTTTTAGTAGGCACCAGAGGAAATAGGCAACCATGCAGATTAATTTAGTGAAAGACTATCACTGATTAAGGTACCCATAGGGCTGTTAGGGAGGAGGAATGAACTTGGTAGGGAAGAGCGAGACTTCAATGACAAGAAGACTCCTTTTGGCAGAAACAAGAGGTTAAAAACAGTAGCTTATTTTTCTTTGATGTCAATGGGAGTCTTGATACTATTTCCATAATGTATAACCTGGGATTTTGGCCCCCTCAGTACTCTTGAAATGTATGGAAGCAAAAACACTTGCAGCTTTTCTTTCATAGACAAGTTTAAGCTGGAGCCAAGCTATTCAACATATTAACCCCTTTATAATACCAAGCCATAGGCCAAATTCTAAGACCTCAAAAATTAAGGAAATACTTTTAACACCCTGGAGAATACTTACCCATTCTTAGTTTCATTTTCACTCTTTCTTTCACTCTTTCTCCTTAGAAAGATAAATGTCTCTATTTAAAAATATTTAACTGGCTCGGCACCTGTAGCTCAAGTGGCTAGGGAGCCAGCCACATACACCACAGCTGGCACGTTTGAATCCAGCCCGGGCCTGCCAAACAACAATGACAACTACAACCCCCAAATGGCCAGGCATTGTGATAGGCGCCTATAGTCCTAGCTACTTGGGAGGCTGAGGCAGGAGAATCACTTCAGCCCAGGAGCTGCAGGTTGCTATGAGTTGTGATGCTACGGCCCTCTACCCAGGGCAACAGCTTGAGGCTCCGTCTCAAAAAAATAAAATAAAATAAAAATATTGAACTATCCCCAACTATTTCTTTTTCAAAGAAAAAGGTAAGAAAGTAAAAAAAGTCACATATAATTGTGATCACAATATATTTGCAGATCTCTGAACATGTTTTATTCGACATTGTTTCATACACACTTTCTTGAGTTTCTAAATGCATTCCATTTTTATAAATTTTGAAATTGTAATAGTCTTTGAGTCAAAATATTGTAATTTACTTTATTTTTCTATTTTGTGTTTTTTCATTTGGACATTATTGCTCCATTGTCTTCTTTGGTGTATAATTGCTAAGGAGCTTTCAATCTAATTGTCATTGTTTTAGAATTCCTTCTTCATTATTTAAAGACTAAAGAGAAACTACTTGATTCTTCTTTATAGGTTTGAAAAAATATATACTATATATTTAGTCGCTTCACCACAATATTTCTAGGTGTAGCTTTATTTCAAGTTATCTTGCTTAGTACTTAGAATGCCAAGACACGCGGACTCGTGTCTTTCTTCAGTTTTGGAGATTCACAACATCTCTTCAGATATTGTTTATCTACCATTTCCTCCATTCTCTTCTTCTAAAAACTACTACAGCTTTTCAGTCTACATTTTTATGACTTTTAATCTGTTCTTCTACTTTTATCTCTTCCTCTTCATTCTATCCCCTGGGTGGGCTTGTCAGTACTATCTTCCAATTCATAGTTATCTCTCTAACTGTGTTTAATCCAGATTTTATTCTACCTATTTAGTTTTTATCTGAATCTTTATTGGTAATTTCCAGAATTGCTAACACAATCATAATTCATATTGTTGCATTGTCCCTATTTTTAATTTATGATTTTTCATACTTTTAAATAAGTTACTCCTTCAACTATCTTTTTGAGGATACTAAATATAATAATTATTATTAGTGTTCCTATTTTTCATAAGAGAAAATTGAGACATGGGGAAGTTAAGTAATTTGCCCACAGTAACATAGGTAGTTAGTAGTTGAGCTGAGATTAAACCCACCCTGTCCAGTATACAATAGTCTACTACTCAATGGCATTCTGCTTCATTGCCATAGGCATGCCTTTGTATTGATGTATCATTATTCATTAAACTATTTAACCTTTTTCTAGTGCATTATTCTTATGAGCCATGGATATCTGTATACATCCAATTTTGTGCACATTTATCTTTTTGTAGAATGAAGTCCTAGGAATTCAATTTCTAAGTCGAAGATTAAGACTATAATTAATTTTCTTACATATTACCAATTGTCCTCCAAAAAGGTTATACCATTTTAGAATTTTGCCAATAGTACATAAGAGGACCCATTTCCCCATACTCATATAGACACTGGGTATCGACAATACTTTTTTAATATCTGCCAATCAGGCAAACAGAATGGTATCTCATAGAAGTTTAAATTGCATTTCCCTGATTTTTGTTCTTGGGACAGACAACCTCAAACTCTTGGGCTTAAGTGATTCTCTTGCTTCAGCCTCCCAAGTAGCTGGGACTACAGGCACCTGCCACACCACCAGCTATTTTTTTGTTGTAGTTGTCATTGTTGTTTAGCAGGCCCAGGTGGGGTGCGAACCTGCCAGTCTTGGTGCATGTGGCCAGTGCCATAACCAATGTGATACAGGTACCAAGCTATTTCCCTGATTTTTATTAAGGTAATTATTTCATTCATTTCTTTAGTAAGTATTTACTGATTACTTAATATTTGCAAGGGACAGTTGCAGGTACTAGAAATTTCAGTGAGGAAAAGAGACTCAGCGCTGGCTGTCATGGAGCTTATTCTAATGGGAGATGTCAGATGCTTGGACTGAGCTAGAAGAGAGGGCTGAGCTATCAGGTGTCAGAGGAGTTGATTACAACAGCAAAACAAAAATGAAAGAGTTCAGCTTTTAATCTGTTACTATGATGGTATAACCAAGAGCCTAAGATGGGAGGCGGGGTGGATCTACTCTGTTCTCTTTCCCGCATGGCATGGTACACCAGTGAGATGGATCAGAGAGCAAACACGGGGGAGTTCCAAACAAAAAGCTCTGGCAGTTGGATGTACAGCAATCCCAGGAGGAAGACAGTGGGAGGGCTAGGACTGGAAAAGTACTAGGTATTGAGTCATAGTGGGGAAAGTGTCTTCCGGGTTTCCCCTCCTCCTCCTGATAAGGAGGCTTTAGCAGAGGTGCCCGGAGGCCTCAGATAAGAGACTTAGGTATAAGGTACCTGGGCTAGGATTTAGTATGTCAGAGAGCATGACTGGCTAGGAGGGCTGAGACATTAACTGCAACCCCCTTCAGAGACTTCTACCCACAGCTGTGTACCAAGCCTGGTAAGCAGAAGGCAGATTCCCTAGTGAGAAATGTCAGATCAAACCTCTGAAATTACCTGTCAGAAGCTATTTTTTCAGGCCTGAAAAATTACACATAAGTGTTTAACTAGGAGCCAGACTCCTCAGGAGAGGCAGACAATAACCAGACATACCACATCATGTCATGTCATGATAAATACCACTATAAAAAATTAGTCAGCTTAAGAGCTAGAAAGTGACATGGATGTTATCTTCAATAGAACAGAGAAATCTTCCTGGGAGGTCATACTTGATGAGAGACCTACATGAAGTAAAGGAGTAACCATAAGACTTAAGGAAGAAAATTCCAGACAGAGGGATGATAAGAGAACTTGAGAGAGTGTCTCTGGCCTCCTGGAAGAATAGCAAGGAAGCCAGTGTGGCTGGGGCAGAGCCCAGTGAGGGACAGGCTGACAGGTACCAAGGACCAGATTACATGAGGCCTTGTAGACCATAGGAAGGATTTTGGATATAGTTTTTAGGGTGAGGGGAAGGGATTTGGATATAATTTTCAGTGTGGTGTGAAGTCATCAGTAGTTATTGAATTGTGTGAACAGAGATGTTTTTAAGGGATCCTTTTGGCTTGAGAAACTAGATTTGGGGGCAAGGAAGGAAGCAGGCATCATCAGTTAGGAGACAATTACAATTATCCAACAGAGAGGTACTGGGGGCTGGGCTTAAGGTAAGCTCTGCAGATACAGTGAGAGGTGTTCTCATTCATAATCAGTCAGGAGAGATGGGGCAACCAATGGAGGAGTGGTAGTAGAAGGAATGAAATTAATGACAGGTGAGATGCAGGAAGCTGACATTTTTTGCGGGGTTGCAGTGATACAAATAGGGCCTCAGGTCTGATTCAGAGAGGAGATAGCTGGGGTAAAATAGATGACCAGACACTGGGAGAAGGAGAGTGAGAAAGTGGGAGGCCAGGGGACTATGTGCATGAGTTTGGGTAATGACAGCCGTGGTGGAGAGGATGACAGCAGCAGCCGGGTGCCCAGAGTTAGTGAATCAAGGGGCAGCTGGGAGGAAGGAGGGTAATGCCAGCTATGAACGAAACTGGGTGCTATTGTCCAATGGCTTGTATTTCAAAGGAGCTGGGTTTTATAATCATATTCTACATGTTATATTATACTTGATATATTTCAGTAGATCATGTTTCATATAACATAACATATGTTGTATATTTTATGAAATACATACATATTTGTGTCTATATAAAATGTACATAATTATACATATACATATTTATCTATATAATAGGATGCACGATGAGCATGAAATCAAAGCAAAGATAATTTTTTTTTTGTTTTTTGAGACAGAGTCTCAAGCTGTCACCCTGGGTAGAGTGTATGGTGTCACAGCTCACAGCAACCTCCAACTCTTGGGCTTAAGAAGTTCTCTTGTCTCAGCCTCCCAAGTAGCTGGGACGACAGGCATCTGCCACAATGCCCAGCTATTTTTTGGTTGTAGTTGTTGTTGTGTGGCAGGCCCAGGTTGGATTTGAACCTGCCAGCTCTGGTGTATGTGGCTGGTGCCCTAGCCCCCTAAGCTACAGACACCGAGCCAAGCAAAGATGATGTTAACAGAAATATCATCCAGGCCACGCAAATTCCTAGAAAGCCATCCTGCCCTAGAACAGAAAATCTCTTTTTAGTAACCCAAAAGACAATAAATGTCCTGAAGGTCTCTGGATAAATACAAAATGCTTTTTCTATGATCATACTTCCTCTTTGCCCCATAACTGCCTCTGCCCCCACCCTTTCCTTAACATATTAAAGTTCAACTCTGGCTATAGTAGTTCTAGATCTCAGATACACTCATGCAGAACCTCTCTTGGGTATTTTCTACAGATGATTCAGATGATCATAGATAGCAGCAGGTGAGGGAATCAATTATTGAGATCAACGAGAGGAGAGTGGAAGGAGAGGAAGACAGTATCTGTTGCTATCTGGATGGAGGCATTTATCTGGAATTCCATAAAAGTTACAGGCTGGCAATAAGTATCTGTGACTTGTTTAGCTTATACCTGGCAGTTGAATCCATGGGTTTAGAGGAGAAAAACCTCCTATCCTTTAGAGGACAACATGGAGAGTAAGAAGATGAAGAACATACACTCAAGATCATCAGCACTTAAGGAGTGACCCCAGAAAACTAACCAGGAGGGCAGACACTGGGGAAGAACAGAGCATTTTAAAAAGAGAGATGCCAACAGTGTTACATTCCCCAGTGTGGTCAAATGAGGGCTGAAAAGAGCCAGGACTTGGCTGTGGTGGGGAGTTATGAGGACCTTTGTCAGTGCAGAGGTGGGGTGGAAGGCTGGAAGTCAAAGGGCAATTGCTGCTTACTCTTTCTGGAAGTTTGACTCTTCTGGAAAGAGAAACTAAAAGCAGTAGCAAAGGGGATGTGTGAAGTGAGTGCTGTGAGTGAGGGCCAGGATAGAGAGTCCCATGAGCAGTGCAGAGGTCAACCTAAAGGTAACCAGACTACAGATTTGTAAAGTCACCAGTGTGCACAATTGGACAATTTTCTCCAGAGTGCTCAACCATTCAGTTGTAAGGACAGATATGTCAATTGAAAGTAGAGTTGTCCTCTGGATGAAGTCTGCAGAGACAAAAGGGCATGCTTATCGAAGTTGTGGCAAGGAATAATGAAAATGACATTCTACTGCTGCTTTGTCCAATATAATAGCCATTAGCTGTATATGACTGTTAAGTTTCAATTAATTAAAATAAAATAAGATTTAAAGTTCAATTTTTCAGTCATATTAGCTACCCATCGAGTGCTCATAGCCATGGTGGCTGGTGGCTACCATATTGTTCAGCGCAGTGATAGAATATTTCCATCATCACAAAGAGTTTTTTTGGAAAACACTGCACTATAGGGACTAGACTAGATAGAGCTGAGGCCTTGATGAAGCTGGGCAGATGTAAAGTTCATAAGCAAGAGCAAAAGCTGGAGGAATGAGGTGGTGGACAGAGATGAATATATTGAAATTAAGATTCTGGGGGTTGTGCTTTTCCAGGTAATAAAGTTCAGGGTTATGTCATGGGGAGTATGCTGCTGAAATAATCTGTGGATGAAGACTTTTGGGGTTGTCAAGATCAAAGAACTTTGAGGTATGGTCATTGGTATACTCATCCATGAAGAAGTCACCCAAATTGATGGCAAGAATTGGTTGGAAAGTAAGACCTTGCATCTAATGCCAAAATCCTCCATGAGCCAGGGGGTAATGACCAATGATTAGTAGCAATGAGACAGGCAGACACCCCAAAATGGGAGGGTGCTGCTTAGTAGGGCAGATTTCTGTGAAAGAACAACTTTGTGGGAAACTTTGTGGAGAGGTTGAGGATGTAGAAGGGTTTATATGTAGTAAACAATGGAACAAGGCTTTTAGAGGGCCTGGTAAAGCTTTGAAAGAAGTTTAGTAAAAGAAGTACAACTTGTGAGAATATGTAAGTAACCTGAGGAAGAGATGATTCTTGAATATGTTATGACATGCATTTGAGGTAGTGGTCAAGGAAGACTGAAGTCGCCGTGGGGTCAGAGACCTCATAAGTGTAGAAGATTAAAGTTTTGTGTGGCATTCAATAGTACAGTATATTGCTGAGGAATTCCTTAAGTATTCTTTGAGACTAACTCTTTCAGCTGATTAGGGAGGTGTCTAGTTGGATTCATGAATGCTTCATTCCTGGCATCAACATAACAATCAATACTAGGACTATCCTCTTAGTCCAGTGCTAGGGAAGGGAGAAATTCTCAATACTCACACACCCATGCAGTTCCAGCAAGTCCAATTGCTAGGTGGCCTGAGGTCTGGTCATAATAGGGAGGCCTGAAGGTACTTGGGGAAAACAGACCTTGAGCAAAATCTTCCCCATGTAGTCAGATCAGAGACTAGCAGGATTCCCCCACGCCTGGCTCTGAGTGAGGTCATGGAAGCCCATGGCTGGTGAGCAGCTACAGAGGGTAAATTGTGAAATACTTTCAGTTCCACTTAGAGTGATTTCCACCCCAAGAGGGAGGGCGGGGAGAAGGAGTGTTGGGAGGGACAGATTGAAACAAATTTGTCTTGTCATCTGTCATCCAGAAGCAGAGATTCTCTACAGCAGCTGCTCAAGGTAGAGCTCTTGTTGAAATGCAGACTCTGACTCAGTATGTCTTGGATAGGGCCAGAGATTCTGTATTTCAGATCAGTTCACAGGAGATGCCAGGGCTTTTGGTCCACAGATCATAGCTGCAGTTGTGAGGTCAAGAGTGGGAAAGAAAGCCCCTGTCATCTTTGGGAGAAGGAGCCTGAGTCAGAGAAGTTGGTCTTTGAGTAGAGTGGGTGGGAAGAAGAGATGATACTCATGAGGCTCTAAAATGTAAATCAAGAAAACCAAAGGCAAAGAGTGAAGTCATTTCTAGGTCCAGAAGGCACCGCTGTCAGCTGAGTAATAACCTAATATCAACTGTTAATTGGCAGAATTTTCAGCTATGTTTTTGGTTTCTCCATAACTCATTTAAACCAAATTAGAACCATTGGAATGTATTTTCCAGAGACAACGCTAAAAACTTTTACAGTAGGTGGCACTCTTGCATTAAGAGTTTAGCAAAGGCGGCTCAGAAACCTCAGGTTTGCCTTGTAAAATAATTTACAGAATACAGTAAATCTTCCTTATGTCTCCCTTTCCCTGTCTTCCTACCCACATAGATTTTCCCTCCTCCCTCCAACATAGGATGCATCCTATACAGACGGTGCATTTTATCCTTCAAGTGCTTCATGGAGTTCTAGTGAGTGCAATGCAATATGCAGTGATTTAAATTTGTGCCAACTCTCAGATGCCTGGAGTCTGCTTTCCTTAGAGTTCAAGGCCACCACCAACCCCTTGATTGTGTTTTCTCTCTGGACTATTCTGCAATCAGTTTGGTTTTACCAAATGCATTCCCTGTTGTCTTTCTATTCCTTTTTTGAAAAGAAACCCATTAATTGGATCAATTTAGCTTTCCCCCCATCAAAAGCCCCTTGATGAAATTCCTCTCATCTTTCTCACCAACCCATCCCTCCCTTAATATTAACATCCCTTTGCTGAAATACTGAATGATAAAACTTTATTTAGAACCAAGTCTAACTTCTTACACTCTCCCCCACCCCAAACATCTTACCCACCTTGACTTACTTTCTTGTCAAGTCTCATGTAACCCTGTAGACTTTTTCTGAGTTCACCCACATTCTGAGTTGGGTGGCCCAAATTCCTCCCATAAATTCCAGTATGCTTTCAGTAACCAAAGTCTTTCATAGAACTCTTCTAGTAAGTTCCTTGTGAGCTGTAAAAATTTCCAGGGGCAGTGTATACTGGGACCAACAAGCCTGTGGGGCTCCCGGAGCACATCTTCACCTTCCCACCTATTATTCATTTCCAACATTTTATTCATGTACCTTAAATATCTCTTGACTACCACAATCCCAAAAGAATAATCAGATTTGCCCAGTTCTCTTTCTGATCCCTGAAAGAGTTTAGAGAGGTCACTGAGAATAGAGGCCTTGGCTCACTCTATTTGAGTCATTTCCAAACCAGTTGACATTCTTACGGGTGCTGGCCATGGAAGCAGCAAGCATGGGGAGATGTTCTATAAAGAGAATATTTGAATTTCAAAGATTTTACTCAATGTGATCCCCAATCAATGAAGCATAATAAAGGGGAGCTATCATATATACAGTAGAACTTCTGTAAGTTGACCATCCAAGGGACTGTAACAAACTGGTCAACATATGGAGATGGTCAACATAAGGAAATAGGCCTACCATACTGACACATACATCTGGTTCATGTCTGGTCTACGAAAATAAGGTCAACTTAAGGAGGTGATCAATTTAGGGAGGTGATCAACTATATCAGTAGCAGAGTGAGCTATAAGGGAATACGGGGGGGAGGGGAGAGTTTTTGGTGATGCTGTGGAACTTTTGGAGCCAGTAACAGCTACAGTGATGGGAATCAGTATTCAGGATAGAGGAAAATAGCTGGTGAGTAAATGAGTTGTCACTTCTGGTTTTCCCTGTTCTGGGATTTGAATTTTTATTTTATTATTATTTTAAAAATATTTTTAGAGACAGGCTCTCACTCTTTCTCAGGCTGGTCTTGAACTCCTGAGCTCACGTGATCCATCCGCTTTAGCCTCCCAGAGTGCTATGATTACAGATGTAAGCCACCATGCCCAGTCTGACTTAAATTTATAAAACCCTAGTACTCAAAAGACTTAGAACTTTTTTTTTTTTGCAGTTTTTTTGGACCAGGGCTGGGTTTGAACCCACCACCTCTGGCATATGGCGCCAGTGCCCTACCCCTTTGAGCAACAGGCACCGCCCAAACATTAGAACTTTTAATCCACCCCTTCATTTAACAGATGGGAAATTGGGGCTCATAAACGTTCCAGTTTGCACAAGGTAATATATTTAGTTAGCAGTGAAGCAAAGACAAAGGTCCTGATCTCCAGAGACCTAGCATATATGCACAGTTCCAGAGCTTAATATCAAGTTCTTCAGGATCACTACTAATTAGACAGCATCTGGATAGCTTATAAAGAGAATTGGAGGGGTTTGTTTTTTCCTTCCCTTTTGTTTCTCCTTCCTTAATCCCTAATTTTTCTTTTTTAGGTGCTGATTCCCAGAATATCCAGGCTTATTTCAATACGACTGCTCACCTACCATGCCCATTTACAAACTCTCAAAACCTAAGCTGGAATGAGCTGGTAGTGTTTTGGCAGAACAAGGAAAAGGAGGTTTTGCATGAGCTATACTTAGGCAAAGAGAAATATGACAATGTTAATCACAAGTACATGGACCGCACAAGTTTTGACTGGGAGAATTGGACCCTGAGACTTCACAACGTTCAGATCAAAGACAAGGGCTCATATCAATGCTTCATCCAGCACAAAAGGCCTACAGGACTGGTTCTCATCTACCAGATGAGTTCTGACTTGTCAGTGCTTGGTATGTGTTCAGTGATTTGTTCTGATTCATTCTTGGCCTTCTCAGATGAGATTACAAATGAATAGGGAAATATTAGAGTGGGGTAGGGAGAGAACATGGATGGGACCAGAGGAGAAGGGGGGGTCTATAGAGAGAAACAAAGAACAGCCATTTCTGGGAAGTCTATCTGAAGCGAGTTCAGAGTCTGGGAGTAGGGAACTGAAAGTCCTTTGTACTTCTATAGTCTACTTGTGAAGGATCAGTAAGAATCTGCTCTGGGGACAAAATAGAACCAATTGAATAAAGATAGTATGGCTAAGGGAAAACTGTGGGTAATTTGGCCATTGCTATGTTTATATAACCATATAAACCTCAAATCTTTTACAATCATTTTCTCTTTTGGTGCAAAATTTTTTACCTACTAAATCTTTGCCTGGAGTTAATAGCAAGGGTGACGGCTGACTGATTTGGGTTTTCCCTTCAACCTCCTATAGATTGTTCATGAGTTTTCTGCTGCAACCATAGCCCGGCAGACAGGAGGGAAATAACCCAAGGAACATAATCCACAAACTGACAGATTAACTCCTCTACTTCAGCAGTTTGAAAGGTCTATATTTCACTATAGGTTTTTTTAAACAGTTAAATTAATTTTTTCTTTTGGTGTACAAGTCTATCAGTTTTATAGTGTATACATCACCACTATTAACAGGATGTAGAATCCTAAACACTTCCCTCATGCTATTCTTTTATATTTTGTTTGCACCCATAACCCTTGTTCTGTGTCCTATGGTTTTGTCTTTTTGAGAAGGTCACTTGGAGCCGTGTGGCATATAACCTTTCAAGACTGGCTTCTTTTAGTCCTTATGCCTTTGAGATTCATCCAAGTTGTTGCATGTATCAAAAGTTTGTTTCTTTCTATTACTAATCAGCATTTCATTGTTTATCTATTCAACTCAATGAAAAACATTGGGTTGTGTCCAATTTGGAGCCATTATGAACAGAGCTGCTGTAAATGTTCATGTCTAACTTTTGTATGAATTCAAGCTCTTATTTCTCTAGGGAAGATGCCAGTGCCTAGTTTTACTAGATCCAGGTTAATTTTTGACGAAAGTGGAAAAGGAAGATGAACACTTATTCAGAAACCACAGTGTAGAACACAGGCAAGAGTAGAAATGGAAGGGAGAGCTGCTCTCTTTGGACCCCATGTGATTCAAACAAGGCTGCAGGGCTTTGGAACATTTAGCCAAGGGCTAAATCAATGTTTTCAATGTGGCCAGGTACCAATGGAGGAACATGGTATGTTTTAGGTGGGACACAAACATTTTTTAACAGTTTTGTGTTTGTTTTAATTTATATTATAAAAACTATAACCAACTTATCCAAACTGTGATTTCATAGATATTGTTAATAAGGCTAAATAAGGTTTGACAATCCGTTTTCTATAAACCACAACAAGTATAAGAAGAGGGTTCAAATAGTACATTGATATAGCAAAACTTGTAAGGATGACATGCAAGTGACTAATGTTTTAGAAACAACATAGTAAATTATAAAATTAGTATGTATTACCTGCAAACTACTTAGTAACCTAGTAATTATAGAAGAGAAAGAGATATAGTTAGCAGAAGGTACACTAGCCTGGTCTAAGGGAAAGGTACCACATATCCTCAACAGCTCTCATAGAAAATATGAATGGCAAACAAGGGCAAGAAAAGCTGTGTCTTTATCAAGATCATGTATTTTTCCCTAAAATGACTAGATTTAGCCTTCATCTTATAGTATGTCAGGAAGCCATCTTGATACTCATGCCAAAATCCAGTAGTCTGAATTTAAAATCCCCACCCACTTACTTACCACCTTCCAGTGTGGGTTTCTGAAAGATATGACCCAGAGCATGGCAGCATCATGAACTCTGTTAGTTCCTGGTGAGACTTTAACTCAATCCCTTTCTGCTTTCTTAGTCTGGTGAACTGGATTGTACCCCATGGGAATCTAAGCCCTAGAGTTGGACTTCTTCTTCCAAAGACTCACTCCCTGGAATAGTGGCTTCATTGCAAATCATAGGTGACTCAGTTTCATCTCTCCTGTTGCTCAGAGAGCATTCCCCTGATTTGGATAAGCAGGAAGCAAGCATGACCCAAAACTCTATTCTCAAAAAATAAATGTGAGGTCATTATGTGGCTTTCACCTTGAAGTGAGGCCCACATTTTAGATACCCTGGAGCTCCCAAGTGTACCCCAATGAGCCTGACATCAAGTACCTAGTTATGTGCTGTTCTCTTCTGAGATACATCTAAACTTAGACTGATTTCTTTTATCTCTATTCTGCTTTCAGCTAACTTCAGTCAACCTGAAATTATGCCAATGTCTAATAAAACAGAAAATTTGTACATTAATTTGACCTGCTCATCTACACAAGGTTACCCAAAACCTAAGAAGATGAGTTTTTGGCTTACAACTGAGAATTCAACTATTGAGTATGATGGTGTCATGCAGAAATCTCAAGATAAGGTCACAGAATTGTACAACGTTTCCATCAGCTCATCTCTTTCATTACCTGATACTACAAGTAATAAGACCATCCTCTGTGTCCTGCAAACTGAAGAACCAGCAAAGATGTGGCTTTTCTCCTCACCTTTCTATATAGGTAAAGCTGCTTCCTAAGACTATTTCTTTTGTCAAGTATTATACACAAATGCTTAACATAGATCATCCAGAGTCCCTGCTTGATAGGAAACCTCCAACCAGGCCATTTTATGATGCCCTTAGGAAGGATCCAGTTAGAGGACTCCTCACCTAAGTGATATAGAGAACCAGGAGGCCATGAGCTTACAATGCACATGAAAAAAACATGTTCTTAGCCCTGATGCTTATCCAATCATTTGAGCTCCTTTTGGACGGAGGATTCTGAAGTTTTGGTCAGGAAGCACAGAATTTTTCCAGGCTAGAATTCTTCCATTGATTAAAACACACACACACACACACACACACACATACACATATACACACACACACACACCACATGCATAGATACATACAGCGCTTGCTGTGAGCACAGAACCAATCTAAACATTATTGGTTGCAAAGGTGAAAACTAACAGGTGTAAAACATTCTCTCTATCCTTGAAGACCTACCCTTATAATCAAACACATGGAAAACAGGATTTGAAAAAGGTTGAATTGGAATAGAAATTATATTCCATAAAAATATGTGACCGAGTTTATGGCCATTCTAAGGCAGGAAGATCCAGAGAAGGTTTCCAAGGAAGAGAGATACTGATAATACCAGAAAAGAAGTTATTGGGTTTGATAAGTGAAAAGAGGGGAGGGCATTCTAGATGATTAGTTTACCAAATTTCAGCGACTTCCTAAGTGGAGAAATTTCAAGACATTCTTTGTGATTAGCAGGTGATAGGGGCACAGTGGATAGATGCTTCTGATATAAGTGCAGAAGGTGTGTCAAAGAAAGGCTTAGGGCAAAAATGCTTGTGGCATGTTCACAATGGTCTACAGGGACCAGTGCAGTGGAGAAAAGGATTGAAACTAAACAGTATCCACTGGTAGAAGCCTGACATTTTAAAGTCCTGGCTTTGCCTCAGAGGGCATGTACTAGATTTGAGACTTTCCTTTGGAGAAGCAGTAACTGCAAGATTCTCTCCTGAAATAAAAGTGCTGTGCACCCATGCCACCCCATCACTGCTTGTAGCTGACCTTGACCCGCTGCATCAGCCTTCCACTTGCCTTGGTCCTCTTTCCAGCTCTGACTGGTTGGCTTTCCCCTTCCAGTGACATCCATCCAATTCCTTGCTCCATCTCCTGGTGTCTTGTTGTTTAGACATAACATGGCCTGTGGGCATACAGTTATGGACATCCCTAAGGGCCAATCCCTATGAACCAACTTTAAAACTATGCCAGTTTTTCTCTCCTAGAATTGACATCTATCTAGCCTCTGGGTGTCCAGCAAATGGGGGAGATACCTAGCCTGTCCCAGTTGCCTGCATTGTAACCTCTCTTGGCCTGATAAAAGCCTCTCCAAACTATACCTGAAGTTCAGTACCCTCTTGTAGCCGCTGATATCACCATACATAACTTGCCCTGGTGCCCTCTGCTATGGCTCCCACAGAGTACAAATTAACATGAGTTTGCCACCCCTTTAGCCTTGTCATGGCTCACCTTTTTGCTGCTTATCTTCTGTACTTCCAAAACCTCCCTAGTACCACCAGCTTCAGAAACATTTCAGTTCTAGTTGTCTCAGAAAGGGGTTTGACTCTCTGGATTCCTATTCTATGGCTTGATCAGAGATAGGTTAGACCCTTTTTGGATGCCGAAAGGTAGCAGTCTTCACATTAGCAAGTATAACCACCCTTTACTGGGAGCCCAAACAGGCTCAAGAGGAATAAACTAGGAGAGACTCAAAGGGGATTGAATATGGGCTGCAATGCCAACAACTTTATGTCCCAGGATCAGGGCACATGCCCACAAATTGTAACTAGGCTAACAAGCAATTTCTTGGATTCATTTTTCCTATAATTTAGGATTAACTACTAGAACTGTTCCCAAAAGTGTTTGCAAAATGAGCAACTCAGTTCTTTTTCTTTTTTTTTTTTTTTGGACCGTAGTTCTAAGCTTTCTCTATAAAGTCTCTTTTTCTAACTTTAGAGAAGTTAGAAAAGTTAGAAAAGTCTCTTTGTCTCTTCTTTTTCTAACTTCCCAGAAACTTAGGAGATGCCATCCAAAGAATTAAGTCCCGGCCTCCAGGGAGCTGAATTTAACCCTGCTTCTTCAGGGCATAAAGAAATATCCAAAGTTTTCTAGTAGGGGACATCTTCCTCACTTCATAAGGCTATTGTGACAAATTGGCAAAGAAAAATGGTGACCTCAGTGGAAAAAAACAAACAAGGAACAAAAGCTGGAGGTAGGGCCTGTGAGGAAGCCTCTCCATGTGTCTTAAGTGAAAGGTGTCTAGAACCTGATCAGGAGATGGTAGTAGACAGGGGAGTCATCACAAGGGCAGCTTTAGGACCTGGGGACTGACTGCAGATGGGCAGGACAGTGCAGAGGTCAGCATGCTCAGAGCGTCAGCACAGATGGCTCACTCCAATTCCAGAATCATGGGCCAGGCTGACATGGTCAATGTCATTTCCACCTCCAGGAAGAGAAGGCAGTTCAGTCCAGGCATTTGGCTAGAAGCACAGGCCTAATTCTTAGTTAGCTGCTAAGGCCCTGAGACTGGAACTTTCTGTGGCAGTGATTCTCAGCCAATGTGCCACGGCACACTGGTGTGCCACAAAAATTTTTAAAGATCATCAATTAACTTATTTTCAAAAGAAGTTCAAAGCACAGTAAGTATATTCTATTCTTTTATTATTAACTCTTTTTTTTTTTTGAACGACATGATTTAAGTGTGCCATGAAGTTTAACTATCAGATCAAGTGGGCCATGAGATAAAAAGATTGAAAAACACTGGGGTATGGCTTCATGTTTAGGGTGACCAGACGTCCAGCTTTTGATGGGACAGTCCTATTTTTTAACAATTTTTCCCGCTTCCCATGGCGTTTTAAAAAAGTCCCAATTTTTGGAAAGAATGCACAAATGGGCAGGAGAACAGGAAGGGAATATACGGTTTTTGGCTGCCATGTGGCTATTTTGCCAGAATATGAGTTTTATATTATTTTTGTTAATTTTATAATGTAATAATAACAAACAATTGGTGAGAAGTGATTATCTAGAACTGCTTATCAAAGTTTGCATTGTTGTCAGGCCCTGCCCTGCCCCATCCCCTGCCCCACCCCACCCTCTCCACCCCATGTTGTCCCGCTTTACAAATGTTAAAAAGTAGTCACCCTATTCATGTTGTGGATTCCAGGCTCCTCTGGCCCTAGAGCCCTGAGGAGAAACTGGACAGTACATAAGAGAACAACAGCTGATACAAACTTTTGTAAACAACTTTCCTGCCTGATTGAGAACATATGGTCATTTTTAGCTTCTGAGGACCCCCCTCACCAGGACTACTACACCTGGATTGCAGTTGCACTTATATTACTAGTGGTCATTACATGTGTGCTATTACTTCTGTGGAAGTGCAAGAAGAAGGCGCAACCCGGTGTCTCTCATCAAAGTGGTGAGTCAGTCCTCGTCCTTCTTGCAGATTGCCACTTTGCAGCTACTTCCCCATTGACCACTTTTTAGGGCTGTTTAGCTGAGCCCACAGGTGAAAAGTTGACAGGTTGTTAGAGGAAAAGGTTTTCCTTCAGGCTTTGGAGCCTATAAAGACTATACTCAGCAGCTGATAATGTTTCTATGGAACTTCAAAGAAAGGAAACATCTCTAACCTAAGGTTTACACATGTACTTCTGGTTTCCAGGCAAAGATGGTTATTACTTGCTTTTCCTGTCTCACTTCATGTGGTTATTGTGACAAATCAATAAAGTAAAATAATGGAAATACTTCCGAATGTTAGAGGTTATGGACCCGGTTTGTACAAGCAAGGATATTTGCTGGAGGACTGCAAGATTTGCTTTCTCGTCTCTAGGTTTCCTTGAAATCAGCTAGATGAAGTTTTCCCCATTGACTTGTAAAAAATAATACTAACTTTTACTGCTTACTAAAGTAGTACGTATCCATTATCAAATACACCAAAAATTAAAATCACCTATAATTCTACTAGTAAAAAAAAAAAAAATGATTTTTTGGTGCATATCTTCCATATTTTTCTATGTATAAAGCTATGTTATTTTCCATAATTGGCATGATATTATAAGGGCTATTTTTCACAATTTGGATAATGCTATGAATACTGTTTCCTAAATTTGTTGTTATAAATGCAGCAAGACAATTTTCAATGTCATAAATATTCTACACCATCATTTTCAATGGCTACCAGGTATTCCATTATGTAAATATACATTAATTTATTTATTTAATCAAGTCCATTTGTTGGACACTTGGGCTGTTAACATGGAAGATATGGAAGATATGCGCCAAAAGATATTCACATAGTTTTGCTATCATAAACAGGCTCCCCACTGACTTATGTCGTAGAACTCTTTAATGGGAACAAAGTGGTTTTTGTGAGTTCATAATAATCCCATGCTTATCTGTGGTTTGGGTTGGTTTGGACAAGGTTTTAAGATTGGATTTGAGTCTCAGGAAATGCCTCCAGCAGTAGTTGATTTGATTGGAGCTAATAACTAAAGTATCCTTTCTACTTATTTATGGTGGAAAGCACAAAATCTTGTTTAAGATATACCTTAAAATCTGATTTTATATATCTTAAAAATAGATGAGACCTTAGCAGTTATTCGTTGCATCATTTCGCCCTGCTATATTTTAAAAATAGGAAGTTGGGGAATAATCATCAACTATAAATAAATCAGTACAAAACATGTGGCAGATCCATTCAAACTGCTGAAGTATAAAGTGTGATGAGAGATTTCTATGATATAAAAGCATAAAATTCAGAGCACAATGTCAGATGTAGATAGCATATCATGCTTTTTCTGGCTTTGACTTTTCAAGGCGAGAGTTTTGAGCTTCTCTTTCTTTCAATCTCATTGCTATTTGGAACTTGCCAAATATGCAGAAACAACTTTAAGCTTAGGAATAGGCTGCTTCCTAAATTTGCTTTCACGTTGGAATGATCAGCTTTCAAATGAAACAAAGCAGGGATGCAGAAAAAGAGTAAGAATGTTTCTTCTGCCACAAGGCAACCAGAAAAATTTAGGAGACTAGATGAGGGAGTTAAAGACGGTGTGTGTGTGTCCACGTGAGAGAAGTTGGGAGTTGAAGAAGCTATGTGTGTGCAGGTGAGATGGTCAGATTGGGCTATGAATGGTAAGAGGCATAAGACAGCAAAACAGAACAGCATATATACAACCCCCAAGAATGTGATAAATAATATTGGTAGGAAAAAGTTATTTGGTCAGTCACCTGTGCCAGTGAGGTTAGTCAAAGAGGGGAGACTTGATACTACTGGAGGGAAAGAGATTTGCCATGTATAATCCGGCTGTGTAGATATAAGATATTTATAAATTTGGGTTCTATAATTTCAGCAATATCTACCCTTGCTTTGTGGGTACTTCTGGCCTTGGCTGTATGATGGGCAGAGTAAAGCTCCCTATAAGATGCCTACCTCAGAGTCTGTAGAACCTATAGTAAGTTATCTTACATGCCAAAGGGGACGTTAGATAGGTGATTAAGGCACCAACTGTGAGATGGTGAGATCAGCCTGAATTACTCAAATGGGCTTAGTCTAATTATGTGAATCAGTGAATGTTTCCCAGACAGGGTAGAGAGATGATCTAAGAGAAGGAGGAGAGATCTGAAGCTTAAGAGGGATACTCTACTGCTGGTTTTGAAGACAGAGGAAGGAGGCCAGGAGGCAAGGAATGCAGTTGCCTTTAAAACCTGGAAATGGCTCTGGCTCTCAGTGGACAGCCATTTCCACTGAGGAAATGAGATCTCAGTTCTACAACCACAAAGAACTAAATTCTGCCAACAGACAAACATGGAAGCAGTGATGACTCATCCACCGAAACACAAGCTTTGATAACCATTAAGAATTTCTCCCAAAAGGATCTTCCTCCTAAACCAACATCAATCCTTTTCTCAGAGGAGACAGCCTTCAAAATAACTAAACTGGCATCAAAAGTCCTATTCTGTGTTTGTTCATTAATTATATTAATAGTTTTTTATGCTACAACCATGCATATTTACCCTGTTTATGCTGTTTAAATGAATAAAAGGGAGATTCATGGTTATTTTAGTTAGTTTCCAATCTCTCTTCTGCTTTTTGTTTTGTCGAATGTACTATAAAGCATGAGAATTTTTACCCATGTAGTACTCACTATTTTTTCCAAGTCAGAAGTCACCCTATTAGTTTAACTGTTGAGGAGAAAGGCAAAAATAGCTTCTCCTAAAATTTTACTTCTTCATTTGGGCTTTATGGGACTGACATGTGTATACAGGTATCCATAAAGTTCATGTGCAATTTAAAATAGTTGACTATTTTATGGAAACCCTTTATAATACTGCCCTGGAAACCAACAGTTTTTGTAACTTGCCTCTCTAGAACAAAACTAAAACATTCTCAGCCCTTTCAGGAATCAATTTTTAAAGGCAAACTCTCTTTCCCAAAATACTACATAAATAGTTTTTAACCAACATTTAAACAGAAACCTTCCTAGGAATTAAAAACTGAAAGTTGGTGATATTGTCACATTTCCCCTTCAGAATACTAAATTTGTCATCAAATCCAAAAGTTCAGAACTGCCTTTTTTATTGTTTGCTTGCATTTTTAAATAGAGGCTTTAAAAAATATATATGGTGATGATTTTATTATAGATGGTATGAAAGGATAATTTAATTATTCTGTGTTGATCTATAAACATCTGAAATACTGTGTTCAGCTCTAAGTATCATTATTTTTAAGAGGAACATTGACAAAAATATAACCTAACCAGACTTATAAAGTGTCTGGGAGGTTAGTCAAATAAGAAATAAATAGCTCAAAGAACTGAGGCTACTTCACCTGAAAGAAAGTCTGGGGAGGACACAAGTATGGCCTTCAAATATCTGAAAGCATTTGGGTACAAAGATGATATTGACAGTGTGGCTCCCCCACAAAGGGGATATCAATTAATTAAAGTTATGAGAAGGTAAAAGAAAATGAGAGATTTGCTAACAATTAAAACTCTTTTGAAACTGTATGGAACAAATAGATTTCTGCTTCATTCCACAAAAGATTAATTGCTATAGGAATTGTCTTCCTTCCATAAACAAAAGACAAAAATATATGAAACAAATGTTTTCAGACATTGAACAACAGACAGTGGAAAACTGTAGTCCCTGAGAGAAGGAAAAAGTTGAGATGAGCCCTGTGATTGCCCCAACTTTCTGCCTGGAATCAGTGTCCAAGCTTCTCTGAAGGTAGGAGAAGCCTAGATACCAAAACTAGAAAAAGACCTTCTTACAGGAGAAAAAACTACAAATATCCCTTTCGAATACAGATGCCAAAATTCTTAACAAAGTCAGCAAGTAAAATATAGCAATATATTTAACATAGTAATGAAAGTCTTAGCTATCGCAATCAGGCAAGAGCAGGCGATCAAGGGTATCCATATAGGATCAAAGGAGATCAAACTCTCAGTTTTCGCTGATGACATGATCCTATACCTGGAAAATCCCAGGGACTCAACTTCAAAACTCTTAGAAGTGATCAAGGAATACAGCAACGTCCCAGGATACAAAATCAATACTTACAAGTCAGTAATAGGCCAACAATAGTCAAGCTGAAAAAACAATCAAGGACTCTATTCCTTTTACAGTAGTGCCAAAGAAGATGAAATATCTGGGAATTTACCTAACAAAGGACGTGAAAGAGCTCTATAAGGAGAACTATGAAACTCTGAGAAAAGAAATAGCTGAAGATGTTAACAAGTGGAAAAACATACCATGTTTGTGGCTGGGAA
The DNA here is from genome assembly GCA_963574575.1 of Galagoides demidoff. Taxonomy (NCBI): domain Eukaryota; kingdom Metazoa; phylum Chordata; class Mammalia; order Primates; family Galagidae; genus Galagoides; species Galagoides demidoff. The sequence goes on from CAUYQV010168379.1 coordinate 27,580, forward strand.
GAATCAACATTGTTAAAATGTCCA
>CAUYQV010168382.1:0-12649 GCA_963574575.1 Galagoides demidoff
CCCGGTTAAGAAATCCCCCACCCCTCACCTGTACCAATCCAAATCCTCCTTTACTAGTGAAATCACTAACCACCAATCAAAAGTGTACTCGTACCCTTCTTCCCTTTTTGCTTTCTGTACCCCATAAAAACCCCTTTCACCCTGGGTTTGAGACTCTTCCTCCGTGTGTATGCCAGGAGAGTCCAGGCTCCCTGGGGCCTGAATAAAACTCACCTCTTGCTTTTTACATCGGAGTATGTCTCAGACTGTCTCTTTGGGGCCACTTGGGAAATTTCGGGCATAACATTATAACTAGAAAGTAATTCTACCTGAATGTTCAGTGAAATTATGTATGCATATGCCCTGCAAATCAGGAATTGCACTGCTTGGATATAAGTCAGATAAATTCTTGTGTAAGTTCAGTAAAATGTGGGTTCTTTATGGTAGCATAAATTAGGAGATAACCTAAATATACACATATGAATGAATTCTATTGCAATGTGCAGCAGGAAGAAGCATCTTCTAAGTACAGAAAAAGTAGAAAATAATAAAAGTTTGGAATAATGCCATTTATGTAAATTTAAAACATTAAAAATATATATCAAAAGTATAAATTGTACAACTTTCATGTATATTTGAGAACATTTATTTAGAAGTTTATAGATGTCTATTTTGTGGGTGAAAAATGATAATCAAGTTTTTTTTTCTTGTTGATCTTTTTTTTTAATTAAATCAAAACTGTATACGTTAATGCATTTATGGGGTACAATATGCTGATTTTATATACAATTTGGAATGCTTACATCAAACTGGTAACATAGCCTTCACCTAACTTACTAAATTACTGTGTTAAGACGTTTATACTCTTAATAGATTTGACATGTACCCTTGCAATATACAAGGAAGAAAAATATAGAACGGAACAGGAAAGAGATCCTGCATAAATGAATGATGACGGTGTTCTATGAACTTGGAGTCTGAATGGCTCATCAAGTATCACCAAGGACTCATAATAAAAGGGGAAAATAACTGTGCTCAACATTTAGGCCAGATAAATTTTAAAGATTAAACAGTCTACATTTTGTCCAGATTAACTGAGTGTATTGTGAATAATTTGAGACTCATTAAGCACAAAAAAAAGTTTGGATGACAGAAATATGCATTAGGAATAGCATTTAAAACGTAATAGTATAATGATCTGGAAATAACAGGTCTCCAAACTACATTCTAGTTCTAGTTTTCGCACTGATCTTTTATACTGTACAGACTTAAAATAAGGGTTGAATCCTAAAGGAGTCCCGTAAGTCAGCATTCTTTAAGCACATGGTAAGGTCCTGCTGTGTCCATAATTGCCAAAATAGGAGATCTTTAGATATTCAGGACCACCCACTGGCCAAAGTACTAAGTTATATTGGCTGCCCAATAGCTCCTTAGGGACTAGAGGAACGGATGTTTGATTATGATGTGGATAAAAGACAAATTTTATAATTAATTGGAAAGGTTAGTATACTTTGATGAATTTGAAGATCATTGGAATGAGAGGCTGCATAAAAGTCCTCCAGAGTCTAATGAATCCTTGACTGACTGTATCCTTGAAACTCCTTATTTTTCTACATATGGTAAAATTAAAAAGCAAAGGTTTTTCTGCAGTCAAGTGTAGTTTTCAGTGCTAAAAATACAGAATTTTTAATTTCTATAATAAATTCAGTGTTCCATTTATATTCAGATTCTGAAATTGATGGAATATTTTCAGAGGAAAAACTGTTTAAAATATTGTACTCTTTCTACTCTTCTCAGTAGCTTCTTGCTGTTGTAGTGGTTGTTTTCTTTGGTGGTCAGTGTGATCACCATTTCTTCAGATGTGAGTTATTAAACCAAGTACAGACTGTTGAAATAGGCATAGGAAATCACCTGTCAACATGCAGTTTCTTATTCATCGGACAAAGGCGGGGGCCAAAGAGTCTGAATTTCTAAGATCTTCTCAAGCAATATTAATGCTACAAAAATGCAGTATGAGTGAAAAATCGAAATCAGACACTTAATGTTTCATATATTTAATAAATGTTTGTAAAAAACATTTGAAAATAATAGAAAACATCAGTATTTTCTTTGGTTGAAACCTCTGGAAAAAATGCCCAATAATCAGCAGTATTCAGAGAAGGTGATTAAAGTATGCAAGCAAGAGATATTTATTAAAAAAGAAATAAATACATTATGCATATGAGTAGTAAAAGAAAAAAGAAAAGCCCTACTTCAATATTAATTCTGAAAATGCAAAAATAGAGGAGTTATTAGTATTAAGTTGGATACAAATTTACTTATCAGAACTATCCATGAACCAACAGATGGTTGTATAATGGGTGATGTGGTAACTTAAAAAAAAAAACAAACTTACTTTTCTTGTCTTCACTTTTAAAAACAAGTATTATTTTTTATTCTGAACGTAGCTTTCATAAATTTGGAATTATACCAGCGTTTTCTGTTAGTATATTCTGGAGAGTATAAAACATGCTTCGGTGTAGAGCTTTGTTCTAGCAGAATAGCTGTATTTTTGCTTCCTTGTCCCCTAGCTTACTCTATTTTATGTGTCATGTTAGTTTCTCAGAAGTATCTGGAAAAATTACAGCCATTTCTCTGCCCAAACTGCATTCTATCCTCTAGTAAAATGCTTCATTCTGATAGAAATCTTTTCAGTGCTTCAGAGAACCAATTTGATTCTCTAAGAGAGGATGGAGGTGACTCACCATGAAATACTGATGTTAAAATTTTGCTGACTAGAGAGTGCAAGGTATGCTCTATGTCTATGGTGTATTGATAGCTTTCTTTTAAGTCCAGTTGAAGACTCCTAAACTGCTAGATGGATCAGAGTCTTCTGACTGCTTACTGACATTTAGAGTCCTATGTTAGCATTCCACATAATTACTGCACCCCCATTCCTTGCTTAACTTACCTGAGTGATATGTCTCAAATGAGAAGATACCCAAGTAAACATCTGAGTATTTCCATCTTTAATACTAGTAGCAATTAAAACCTCAAACCAATACTATGTCAAAAGAAATTCTCAGACTTTACCACTAAAGGAAATCTGTTTCTTATTAAATCTAAGACTAGTGAGTTCACCAGCAGATCACGTATTATTTATACATACCTCAAGGTCAAAAGTTGATTTATAATATTTTAAAAGTTGTTTCTAGCCAGACTTTTCACAAGAAAGTAATCAGGTAAATTTTAAAACTTATCTAATAAATAGACACAAATTCATTAACTATCATTTTATCAGTAAGTGGAATTTGACAATGAATATATACTTGTTCCACACTATAATTGCACTTTAAATAATTAATATATATATAATAGATAATTTGTATTAAGTAGACTAAATATAAAGATCATTTTTTACTTTGAAAGTTTAAAAATGGGACAAAGTTTAGTTAATTGGCTGTCCAAAGACAAAAAGGAAATCTAAGATTTGCCTAACAACACTAATCATTTCTATAAAAATTATAGAAATTATAATTTGTTCATGTCCCCTACAGTTTATTTGCCTAAAGCAGAAAATGTGAAGCCAAATTATCTTTACTTACAAGTTGAATGACATCACACTAAAATGTTTTGAAAGCAAAGCAGAAATAAGTATTATTTTTAAGAGGAGCATATACGTTTTGTAATGCACCATCCTGATTACCTTGTAAAATGTCCACTGTTATACAAAATATAGTGTTTGAAGAATCCAAAATAGCAATTCTTATTCTTTTCTCTTTAAAATGATAGCTGCCAGGTCAATAGAAAATTTAAAGGATAATTTAATGTCTTCTACATGTATTAATGTGAGATGTTGCAATGTTGCAATACTTAAATCCTTAAAAATTGCTTTATTTAAAAATATTTTTAAGCTATATAAAATACTACATAAAGGTTTACAGTACTTCTTATGGTATCTACTTAATTCTAAGGTAAGTCATGCACACACACATAATCTAAATATAAATGCATAATATATATTACATAGAGTGCATTTAGATTTAAGATATATAAAATACAGTGCATTTAGACATAATGAAATTAAGTTTAATTTTCATTATTTTTAAATTCAATTATCTCTTTTGTTTTGAGGCAAACACTCACTATTTCACCCTCCGTAGAGTACTGTGTCTTCACAGCTCACAGCAACTTCAAACTCTTGAGCTTAAGTGATTCTCTTACCTCTGCCTCCCAAATACCTGGGACTACAGGCACCCACCACAACAGCTGGCTATTTTTCTGTTGCAGTTGTCATTGTTGCTTAGCTGGCCTGGGCTGGGTTTGAACCTACCAGCCTGTGTGTATGTGGCCGGCACTCTGACCACTCAGCAACAGATGCCACCTCCATTATCTTTTTATGAAAATAATAACATCACCAATTTTGATTTACAGGAAGTGTGTAAAATACATTGTGACAGTTCTGTGTGTAGAGTGTACAATTGGTCAAATTCAAGAAATAGCAAACTCATTTGAGTATGATTTTTTCATGAATTTCCTGTCAGAAGAACAGTTTCATTGGCCTAAGATTGCATTTTCTTCTTTATAAGTCCACAACTTGGTTCTGTATTAAACATTTTGCAATAACCACTATTTACTTATAATCATTTTTTAGACTCCATTTGCTATTATCAAATAAAAAGTTGGATTTGGTACCAAAATATGAGTAATTGTAGCAGCCTTGGATAATCTAATGTTTTTTATAGGTTATTCTGATCTTCTTCAGTTCATAGGATAAATTTCAAGTAAATAATCTACTAAGGTTGTAAGTGCCTATTAATAAAATTTCATGTACGTATTAGTAAAATCTAGAAATAAAAGTTCACCTTGGATGGTATCAATTAGGGAAAATCCATGTCACAGTTGTTCTTTGTGCTTTTAAGGAGTACATAGGAAAATATAACCATGACAATACAATAATTTCAACAATTTTAAAACAATTCTGCAAAATGAAGGTAATTATTTTTCACCAACTTCTGTGTAGCATAAGTTGAAAATAATTAATTCCAAAGAAAAAAAATCCTCATTTACTAGTAAGAATAGTAGAGATATTGTAAAGTTTAGTTTTAGAAAGTCCTTTTCTCATAAGTCAGCAGGACACATTAAATGTACTTATTTTGTTTCATTTTGCTTAACTTCTAAACTAGATAGGATTTCATCCCTCGGTTTTCTATTCTGTTTCATAGATTTATGTCTACATTTTTGTGCCAGTGCCAGGCTGTTTCCATCACAAGAGACTTGTAATATAACCTGAAGTCTTGTAAAATGATGCCTCCAGCTTAGTGTTTATTTCTAAGAATTGCATTGGCTTTATGGGTATAGGTTTTTTCCCAGTTCCATACAAAATGAAGAACTATTTGTTTGAGTTCTTCAAAGTAGGATATAAGTATTTTAATGGGGATTGCATTACATCTGTAGATCACTGTGGGTAGAACAGAAATTTTAAGAACTTTCCAGTCAAGAGCACAGTATGTTCTTCCATTTGTTCATGTCTTCCACAATTTCTTTTCTCAGAGTTTCATAATTCTCTCTGTATAGTTCTTTCACATCCTTGGCCAGATATATTCTCAGGTATTTTATTTTCTTTGGAGCCACTGTGAAGGCCATTGTGTCCTTGATTTGATGGCTGCCTTGAATGTTATTGGCATATATGAAGACAACTGATTTGTGGACATTGATTTTGTGTCCTGAGATGTTACTATATTTCTTGGTCACTTCTAAGAGTTTTGTAGTGGAGTCCCTGGGTTTTTCCAGGTATAAGATCATGTCATTGGCAAAGAGTCAGAGTTTGATCTCTGTCTCCATCTGGATACACTTGATAGCCCTCTCTTTCCTGATTGCATTAGCTAGAACTTCCAAAACCACGCTTAATAATAGTGGTGAAACTGGAAATCCTTGTGTAGTTCCAGTTCTAAGTGGAAACGCTTTCACTTTTACTCCATTCAGTATGGTATTGGCTATGTGATTTTGATCAGTGGCTTCTATCAGTTTTTTAGGTGTTTGTTCAGGCCATAGATGACTCAAATTACACAAAGTGAAAGGTAACTTGTTCTAAATGTTTTCTGATGATGGGTGATTGTAGTCTCATCTTAAAGAATAATAACCATAGTGCAATGCTAATTATCTGCCGAATTAATCTGCAGAGTTGGGAAGCAAATTCCTGAAATCTTCATATTTGACTAATATGTTATAAATGTTGAAATGTTAACATGTTAATTAAATATGGAGCCTCCATCTGTGGAGGCTGAAATGTGGTATATGTGTGGGCACTCAGGTTGTTATGACAGAGCTCTCATTAACATATTAGAAATCTTAGATTAATCAAATGGCTGAGGGAATTAGCTAGGCACTTTTGTCTTTTCCTCCCTTACACATGTGAAGACAATCCCTCCCTCCCTCAGAGAATGTAGTGTCCAAGACTCCATCTTGGAAATAAAAACCAGACCCTCACCAGACACCAAACCTTGCAGGATACTGATCTTGCATTTTCCAGCCTCCACTATCATAAGTAATAAATTTATATTATTTATAAATTAGCCAAATCTGTGGCATTTTGTTATATTAATAGTAGCCCCATGAGCATATGAAGACAAAGATAACACTTTCTTTGGATGAAACTGAATTACTCAAAACTTTATGAATATTGTGGCTTTTGGAAAACTGAAATAAAATGGCTTACTGGAGCATCAATTAATTGTATTTACACACCGTTAAATGTAATAATAATCTATTTACTAAATATTCAGACATATATTCTACAGAATGATCAAACATAAATTCTACAAACTAGAATTCATCTCTTTCCCCTACTTGATGATCTATCCTATCTTCTTTAAAATAGGTTTTTAGATAAAGATGACAAAATGTCGCCCACATTTAAGGAGGATTCAAAAGGTAGTGTTGGACACTCTTCTTTTACTCACTTCTTAGGCCCAACATGTAGTCCTTCCATCTTGTGTTTCTCCATTCAACTTCCTACTTTACAGCTTCACTACCATGGCCACTTCTCCCTTCTCTCTTGATTCACCTGGGCTTCTGACCTGTTTTTCTCTAAATATAATATGTGGTATTCACAACATTGATTCTCCTCTCTCTTAACTACAAATTCTATTTATTGATTTGCTATTTTTTTAATTACTCAAATATTAAGGAACAATTTAGACATCCCTAATTAAGCAAACACATCTTTTATAATTCTATGTTTCCTGGTCTGAGCCTGCCTTCTAACAACTAATAATTTATTATCTCATCACAGTATAGTAATTCTAGCAAAGCAAGTTGTTTTAAGCATTCAGTGAACATCCATGGTGTCCTTTATTTGGGTAGAGGAATGAAGGAGAAGTAAAAACCAAACCAAACCAAACAAGAAACCTCATGGATGACAATACTTTCAAAAGTTTATCAGTAAGAGGGAAATAAAGGCTAACACAGTGGAAGCCCAAAGAGGGTCTGATTGATTGATAATGAAACAGATTTCAGCATGAATAAAGATGGCATAAATTAGTTCCAAAGATTAAATTCTAAAGAAGTCATGAAGAAATACAAAATAACATTGAAAATTCAATAATTGTAAAAATACACACCCAGGACAGGAGAAATCCCTAAGCTTAATTTAAAAGACAGAGCCATCTTTCACAATCTTACAATTACTTCACAAGAAACAGAACCCACTTGTTTTACATCTTGAAAGTCTCTGTGAAGAAGGTGCCAAATGTTGATTTCTGCCTCTCCAACAGTACAACTACATTCCAAATATAAATATTAGGAAGAAAGGAGAGCCTGAGTCCCATCACATTATAAAAGTCAATTTGATGTTAAAAGATATTAAGCGATCACTGGGAGAATTATGTATCATTGCTACCTGGTGGCTTGCAGAATGCACCTGGGAACAATTGTCAGGTTCTTTGTTTAAGCTAATAAAGTTGTAGCCTAAAGTATTCCATTAAGGAATCTCCAGAGTGTCTGACTGCCTCAGGGAAGTAGAATCAGCAGTGAGGAACATGGGATGGTGAAAGATGTTATGTTCCTATCTCTGGGTTCACAACGCATCTGTCAAGTGACAGCTGATGTACTGTGTTTATATGTTTTAAAATGACATTTTAGAGATTTAGGCACTTGGTGTATGTATTTATCAAAACAAGACAAATTGACAAGACGCCATAAACGAAAAGCCATAGCAACACAAATGCAAAAAAGAACTCAAAAAGTCTGTGGCCTTTTCCAACATGCACTTATTTCCTCATCTTGGTAAAGTCAATGTGGCATCATGTCATTCTGCGATGCTGACTATTTCCATGATATGGTGTGAATATTTTAAACATTAGCGTGTTCATTTTATATGACTTCAGCTCTTTTGGAACCTGTTCATGAACAAATTTATTATATCCCAAGAATGTGGACACTGGCACATTTAAAAAATAAAATTAAATTAATAATTGCTCTAGTGTTGTTACATAATAAAACTGTCATACGCACTTACTTTAAAATTTATCGCTGTTAGAAATAATTTCATAAGTATTTCTTTCAAAAATATAGGTCATGAAAATAAATTGAAGCTTCAATATGTTATATTATTCTTATCTATAACATGTTGCTATTATATCAAAAGGCATATTTATATTTAATAGATAAGAAAATGCATGAAATTGTGAACATAAAACCATATCCTCATAATTTATACTTTCCCCTTTTAAAAAAGGGAAAGTGCTACATTTTAAAATAGGGCTGCTAAACAATATGAACTATGTGGACCCCCATATGAGGGTTTTATTTTCAGTACATGTCATTTGAGATAATAGTAGATGACAAAATCTAACATGGATTTGAGAAATATTTTTTGTCTATTTTATAACAGCATCTGTATACACGCACAAATAGATCCTGTAGAATATTTAATCTATAAATCATGGGAATTTCTGAATTCCTTACCTTAAATGCATTGCGTCACCCTCAAATGCTAGAAATTGGTAACCACTTATTAGAGTACTACCCATTTCTGCCAAAACACCTTTAAATTTTACATTGTTTAGGTTGGGTAATTTCTTCCTTGAGCATAACTTTAAATTCCCCCAAAGAAGCAATTCTTATAAATTCCAAGGCAGAGCTCAGAACTGAGACTAATAAATATTTCCTTCTGAAGGTAACAGTGTGCTATGGACAGGGGCTAAAGGACTTTGAAAATGTCAGGGCTTTAATAGACCAGATTTCCTCTTACACTTAAAATTCTATCTAAACAAAGGAAATGCTCAATAGCATGTCTATTAACCCAACAGTTATGCAAGAGCAGCTACCCAGGTGATCGTGATCGCATTTACATATGTCAAATTAAGTCCCCGTGTTTTAAAAAGATGCCAGAAATATAAGTGAGTTTTAAATAGGTCATGAAAATCTACTCAAGACTAGAAAGGCCTCTCAGCTCCCAGACAAGTGATTGTATCCCAGGCAGCACTTTAAAACCAGAAACTGCCAAGCTGCGCTGAATAAATTCTCCTCAATGACCTTTCCATGACAACTTTCTCATTTCCTATAATGTGGAGACAATTAGGTGTTAAATTACGTGTTTGTGGAGCAAAGCAGCAACCTTTGAAGCAAAGGTTTTACGGAAGAATGTCTTGGGTGAATGTGTAAAAATAGCTCCTAACAAGTAAAATAGTTGTACAATGTCTAGCTCCTTAATTTAACAAATGAGAAAACTGACATCCAAATAACTTCACTAACTTGATAAGTGTAACATGGCAATTTTGAATCAGAATAGTACTGGAACTCATAATTAGATTCTTGGGCTAGGGATGTTTCAACAAGCATGTTAGTTTTGTACTTCTAAATAATTCAGCTTGGCCATTTGTTTTTCCCGTCAACCATCGAGTCTATGTCAAACATGAAAATCTGAACAACTGTCAGGCAGTTTCTAGCTTTCAAGAGATTAATAAAATAATCTCCCTAACTCTATGGAGTTGAATCTTTAGTCAATATGTATAATTTTGAAAAGTTTCCTGGTACTGTTTTAAGTACTGGGAATGGAGCAGCAAAGATGAAAAAAGGCTACCCTTTTTGCTTAGCTTCATCTATAAAAACAGGCTTGCAAAAGTACTATATTCAAAGCACAGACTGAGTGTTTCAGCATATAGAGGTAAACGATCCTGTGCTTATACCAAGGCATCTGAGAATGGTGACGTCAAAAAAGGGCTTCATCTTAATGGAACAAATAGTAAGAGGTTAAAACAAAGCAAATGGGAGGTAAAAGAAGACATGTTTGGGGGAACCATAGTATATTTTGAGGACGAGTCGAGGATTCTGGAAGGTAGATTCTGGAATCTGAAGGTGTCAAGTAGTGTTAAATCTTATTTATAAAAATCCTGGCAAATGGTTAAATAAAATGATGAACATATGATAAAGTAAACTACGTATTTTCACTCACTTCTTAAATATTTGCTACAATCAGAATAGAATAGATATTTGACCAGCCCTTTAATTCTACCCCTACTTTTATGTTTATTTTTTAAAAACTCCCAGCTGAGCACAGTGGCTCAGACCTGTAATCTTAACACTCTAGGAGGAGAGGCCAGTGGATTGCCTGTGTTCAAGAGTTTGAGACCAGACTGACCAAAGCACCCCCCCCCCAAAAAAAAGCCTAGTCAGTCGTTATGTTAGTAGCCTAGAGTCCCAGCTACTCCAGAAGCCCAAGATTTTGAGGTTGCTATGAGCTATGATGCTGCAGCACTCTACACAGAGCAACAACAACAACAAAAAGATTTTGAGGTTTCTATGAGCTATGATGCCATAGCACTCTACACAGGGCAATAACAACAACTTTGAAAACCTCTCAAAGTGGGCAAAATTTTCTACAAATCTACCAAATTCTCAGCTAGTATTTGTCACAATGTTTTTCTTTTGAGAAATGTTCTATTTTTATCTGTTTAAATCCTGTCAACTTTTTAACACCCAGTTCATATCCTAATTCTCCCTTAATTTTCTGATCTCATTATTTAGAAATGATCATTTGACAGTTTCCTTACATGTTCTATCATATTAGTTATCTTTACATAAATCTATATACTACTTCCCCAAATGGAATGTAAGTACCGAGAGGTTAGAGACCAATCTTACACAATATATTTTATTCCCAAAGTGCTTTTCAGAGTACTCTACCATCTATAAAATAAAAACTTTAATGATTCTCTATGAATAACTAATTTGTTGCTTAAAATGAAGAATTAAATATAGTACAAATGAACAATAATGTGACTTCTGACATTATTCTGCTTGCAGATGATTCTCAGACATCTGGTTCTACCATCTAATTTCACTGAGATTATTTACTCCACAATAACACAAATATGTAGCTTATATGAGTGAATACTTATTTTGGCATTTGTTTGGTGTTACACATTATTGGTGAGGTGGAGTTGCTTGACTTAAATACTTGTGCCTCATTTTCCACAAGTTATTTATTTATTTGTATGTATTTATTACTCTGACCAAAGATAACAGATGTAATAAACTAATGGTGCTCACTTTTTCTAGAGAGTGGGAGAAATTATATTTCATGAACAAAATAGGTCCAAATACAGTCAGAGAAACAGCCTTACAATCAACAATTATCTTCTATTTCTTCTTAATAACATTTTAGCTCTTTTTTCTTAGAAAGAGAAATACTTCACAATGCCAAAGGCCATCTACTTCTCAGCAGGTAGACCTTGGCTGTCTCTATTTTGGGTGATATTGCCAGACATTTTTATCTGAAATCTTTTATCTGAAAACTTTGCTGTCCACTGCCTACATACTTTTCTAAAGAGTAGTATCCTTCCTCCTCTTCATTTTCCCCCTGTGATCTTCCAAGGTCAAATCTTATACAGAGAGCTGTCAAAGAAAAGGAGGAAAATAAAAGATTCTCTATTCCACTGTGTTTTTTTGTCTTTATCATGGCTAAAACTATTAAGACAGTAGAGAAAGAAAATGTAAAGACTGATTTGGGTTCTTCTTGATGTCTTCCTCAAGACCCAAAGATTCCCCTCTACCTTTTTTCTTCTGGAACTTTGATTTTTTTTTTAAATTTCAGACTCCTTTATTCCATGAATATTTACAGAACATCAACTATAGGCAAAACATTGACATAATCATTGAAGATAACATTGGGACAAATATATCAATTTTATGAGGAAATAAAAGCATTATCTACAAATCAATTATGAGATAAGTGTACTCATTACCACCACTCCTAGTAAAGTTGAAGATCAGATCCTAGCTAGTACAATTATGATAACTTAAAAATCCCAATGGTTTGTAAAAATAATACAATTTTCATTACTTCTGAGTTACCAAGTTACTTGCAAGTTACCAAAAACAATAGAAAAATTCAGCAATGTAGCTAACTTCAAAATAACTATGCAAAATCAATTATATTCCTATGTAAAAAAGAATTACAAAATAATATTAGAAAAAGAAAGATATTAGCATTGTATTTTGTCTTGTGTATTCTGTAACAAACAAGTAGTAAATGATTATATATTCAAAAAAAATTGCACAGCTCTTGTTAAAGCTATATTGATAGATACTTCCCTATTTTGGTTGCTTATACAATGAGACTTTGATATTTTACAGAAAATCCCAACTCTGACAGTGTGTGGCTAATGAACCAGTCAGAGGGTAGAAT
>CAUYQV010168384.1:0-29179 GCA_963574575.1 Galagoides demidoff
CTCTTATAAATTGAGGTGCATTCTGGTTGGGTGCATAGATATTGATAATTGAGATCTCATCATATTGAGTATTACCCTTAACAAATATAAAATGGCCATCCTTATCCTTGCTTACTTTTGTTGGTTTAAACTCTATTGTATCTGCAAATAAAATCGCAACACCTGCTTTTTTCTGCTTTTCATTTGCCTGGAATATAGATGACCATCCCTTCACCCTGGGTCTATATTTATCTTTTAAGATGCAATTCTTGTATACAACAGATGTCTGGTCTGAGTTTCTGTATCCAATCAGCCATTCTGTGCCTCTTTAGAAGACAATTTAAGCCATTCACGTTGATTGAAATTATTTATAAGCCTCGTAAAATTTTGGGCATCGAGTTGCTCAAAAGTACAGTAGACATTTTTAATCCTTTTGCCACTCTGGGAGTTGGAATTTGATCAAAAGTTTCTGGGTGGGTTTACTTTTGTGGTGGAGGATTGCACTGGTCATTATTGAGAATAGGTTTGAGAATTTCCTGGAGAGCTGGATTAGTTATGGCAAATTTCTTCAACAAGTGAATGTCATTAAAGTAATTAATTTCTCCATCATAGATGAAACTCAGTTTAGTTGGATATAGGATCCTGGGTTGAAAGTTATTTTGTTTTAGTAGATCAAAAGTCAATGACCACCCTCTTCTAACCTGAAAGTTTTTAGCAGAGAGATCTGCAGTCATTCTAATACTCTTCCCCTTATAGGTTATGGTTATCTTATGTCTGCTTTCAGAATTTTCTCTTTCATATTAACTTTAGTGAAGTTAATTATGACATGCCTGGGTGATGTCTTGTTCACGTAGAGTTGTGCTGGAGATCTGAAGCTGTCTGCTATCTGAATTTCAGAATCTCTTGGCATGTCTGGAAAGTTCTCTTTCATAATTTCATGAAGAAGAGCCTCTATTTTGTGAAGCAACTTCGTCGCCCTCAGGGATTCCTATAAGGTAAATATTAGTTTTCTTCAAATTATCCCAGAGTTCTCTGAGACAAAGATCCATTTTTGCTCTCGATTTCTTTTCATCTTTGAATGCTTGGGCTCCTTCAAAGCTTTGTCTTCAATGTCAGAGATCCTTTCTTCTGCCTGTTTTATTCTGTTACTGAAGGATTCTACCATATTTTTCAGATCTTTGAGGGCTGCAAACTCTTGCTTCAATGTTTCAAAATCTTTGGTCATTTTATCTTTGAAATCATTGAATTCTTGAGACATCTTTTGAATAATTTCTTGAAGTTCTAATTCCTTCCTTTCTTCCATTCTGTTAATCTTATTTGCTATCCAAATTCTGAACTTGATTTCTGACATCTCAGCCATCTGTTTATGGATGGGGTCTTCAACTGTATCCACCCCATTTTTCCTTGGGGTAGTTGATCTACTCTGGTTATTCAAGTTGCCAAAGTTTTTCCACTGATTCAGCCTCATGCTGAATTTAGACCGTTTGGAGTCCATATCAGAACTGTTCAGTCAGTGGCTGCCACCAGAGAAGGTCCTGGCTTCCTCTGGTTTTCCAGAGAGGCAGAGTGTGTCTGTCCAGTAGAGCCTCAGGGGTGTGAGTCTTATTGTTCCCAGTGCTGCCACGGCTGTTCTTCACCTTGGAGTACGGCCATTCTAGTGTGGTTCCCTGTCAACTGAACCTCATAATTCTCAGTCTGCCATCCGGGGATACTGGGAGCACATAGCTCTAGCAGGCAGTTTGGGCCCACTTGGCCAGGTGCTGGGGGTTAGGTAACTCCACCATGGCCCATGAGGTGTGCACAGAACTAGCAATCAGTTCTCGGCCCACTCGTCTAGATGACAGGGGCAGGAAACTCGGTGACTACCCACGAGGCATGCACTAGTCTAGTAAGCAGTTCTGGGCCCACCCGGCCTAGGTGCTGGGAGCAGGGAACTCAGCAGCCACCCCGGGTCTAGCAAGCAGTTCTAGGCCTGTCTGGCCCAGGTGCCAAGAGTAAGGAACTCAGCTGCCACCTGCGGGTCTAGTAGGCAGTTCTGGGCCTGCCCAACCCGGGTGCCAGGAGCAGGGAACTCAGTAGCTGCCCTCGGATCTAGGAAGCATTTCTAGGCCCACCTGGCCAGGGTGCCATGCAGGACTCGCATGGCTCTTGAAGGTCTCAGGCCATGGGAGTGGGGATCACCAGTGCCCAGGGAATGTGTGTGGCTCTAATAGGTCTGGCTTCAGGGCCAGGACTGGGCACTTGGTCCCGCAAGGGTAGGGGATGGTGCTCTTGTGCCCCGCCCACTGTCTCTGTAGGCAAGGGGGCAGGGGTGGACTGGAAGTTCAAAATAGTAGTGAAAAAAGTTCGTTCAGTTTTTCTGCCAGGCAAGAGAGCGTTTGAGATCTCAGCAGGGTCTCTCGAGGGGAGTAGACCCTTTTCCTGTAGCTCTCACATGTGGGGTGAGATAATAGGTCCTTAGTTCACCATTTGCCTGTATGAAACTTACAGGAGCAGACAAAGAGAAAAACACAACTTTCTCGGGGGAGGGGATGGAGACTTTTCCTTTGGAATGAATTATGTACCTGGAGATTGCTTTCTTGGAGTCTCAACTTGCCTCAGCAGAGGTGTCCTACAGATATTACTTACTCTTCTCTCTTGGCTGAGCTCCTAATCTTGAACATTATTAGGTATTTTCTGGACATTATCCTTCCCTCTGGACAGGAGCTTCTGTCAGAGGCTGATGCCTGTTGGCCATTTTGCCCCTCCCCCCAATGGTTTGATTTTCTTTTGAGACTGTCTCCCAACAATGCCAGGGAAGCTGGAGGATCTTTGGATTTGCAGCTCCATAGAGAGGCCAGAGCTTCACACACACAGAGGGGATTTCTAAACTAAGTGCAGGTTATGACCACGAGAGCCCGGTGAATAGCAAAGCAGGACATGTTTCTCTAAAAGTATCCAGGTGATCTTGACCCAGCCCTATTAGGCACCGGGCCTCTAGTTCTTCATCTGAAGAACAGGAATGTGAAACCCTTTTTGGCTTGTGATTCTGGGAAGAAATTTTCTTGGACCTGGTATGTTTTCCACAGGAAGTTAGACTCATTCTTTCTCCTTCTTACATCTACATAGACAGGATGTTTTCTAAAGGCCGAGTAAAAAACGTCATAAAATGTCTTATTTGCTCAACAGAAACTTACCTAATTCTTAACCTGCTAATTAGGCAGCATCCTTGAAAGGCTAAAGATAAAGACCATCATGAAAATGCTATTCATCACTTTTATTCTGCAAATTACAGTTTAAAGGAGTAAAAAAAAAAAGAAAGAAATTACTTACACTCTCATTTTCAATGCCTTTCTTGAGGACTTTGCCCACTAGAATTTTAATCTGTCAGAAGACCTTACAGTTTGATTGCTTGAAAGGATCCTATTTATGGTTGACATAAAACTATTTCTTAGTACCATACAGCCAACATTTCTGTATTATCAAAAGTGGTCCAAGCATAAAATTTGATGCACCTGAGATTTGATTTTTGGAGGACTGAATATATCTGGTAAGGAACACCCCCCCCCCCCGCCACACACACACACATGCATACACACTAGCTTATGTAAGTCCATGGAACAACACTTAAAGTTTTCCCAGTCATAAGTGATTAGGACTAA
The DNA here is from genome assembly GCA_963574575.1 of Galagoides demidoff. Taxonomy (NCBI): domain Eukaryota; kingdom Metazoa; phylum Chordata; class Mammalia; order Primates; family Galagidae; genus Galagoides; species Galagoides demidoff. The sequence continues at coordinate 3,621 of CAUYQV010168384.1, forward strand.
ATGCTTTTTCCAGAATTTATTTGTCATTATTTCACTGAGTAATGCTTAAAAATCACTATCTTGCTCAGCTATAGATCCAACTAGTCTGGTTGTTTAGGTGTTTAGCAAATCACGACACTTGTGGTTTCATAAAATTTCATTGCTGTGGGATCTTGCTTGGGTGCTTTCTTCTTTTTCTGCTGATGCATCTTAAGATATTACTCTTTTCCCAAATATTTCCAACAACTGTAAACCTGTTTTTCTGAGTGGAAAGGACATAGAGAACAAAGAAGATGGGCTTGTACAGTTACCCCGGCACCTCCCCTCCCAGTTTGAGGTCACTGCTGGGCACCCTGACTCCCCACAGACTGAGATCTCAGATGAGGAGCTGAGGCAGATTGAGGACTGGAGGCTCCTCATGGCCTCCGACAGAAGCTGAGGCCCAGAAAGAGGACTGTGGATCTGATGCCCCCTTGGGCCCAGAACTCTGTAAATGTAATAAAACTGAGCCTCAGGGACCCAGGGTCCAGGACAGCAGCACACGCGACAGGCAGCAGTGGTGTGGGCTTGGAATTCAGATGGATCCTGGATCTGACTCTGCCACCCATGTGTGGTGACAGAAGCCAGAGGGTGATGATGTGGGCAGAGACACTGCAGCCTGACTGCCCATAACTCACCATTTGAAATGAGAAAATCACTGACATTCTCCAGGCCTGTTTTCACATCTGGAAAAAGGAATGTGACAGTATTGACCTATCAGAGTTGTTGGTAGTATTAATTAAAATGTGCGTAAATAAAATCATTATATATAGCATTGAGTGCAGTCCTGGCACTTAAGAGAAACTCAGTAGTTACCCTTCATTCTCCATTACCCTGAGAAGCATTTTGTTTAAATTTATCTGTTTAAAATTTTTAAGAAGAGATTTACTATAAAAGGCTCAATTTTTGCTGACACATTGGGAGATCTGGGATTCTGGGTGTTCCAGAATTGAAAGGCCCAAAGCAACGCCAGGTGACGAAATAGAAAGAGTGGGAAGACCATGGGCCTCAGGGTGTATTTTCCAGGGTGCTTCATTTAGAAAGTGCCCTCATGTGTTTACTGCTTCTAGCTACTCAATCAAGAAGCGAGGTAGCCCAGATTAGGACAGCACACTTGCAGCTTCTTGTTGCTAACACAGCCACAAAACAAACGACAGCAACCAAAATATTCTTTTTTAATGGCTTTTCCCTAACTGGTGTTGCAGAGAGTCTATAAAGAGATATGCAGTATAAATACCCTGAGGGAGGAGACGGAGGAAGAAAAGCAGAAAACTTTCCCAAATGCCATCATTAATAAGTGATTTTTTGGTTGCTGTTGTTGTTGGTTTGCTTTGACTTTAGAAATAGTTATCAGCTCATGAAATCGAGCACTTTTGAGGCGATGAATTCCCCAGCATGGGGGCCTAATGAGAGAACAGATAGATGCCTCGGGCTGAATATCTGATTTTTTTTTGTGGCAGAGGAAAAGCTGAAATGAGAGAATAAAGTGCCCATCCTGTTGTGTAAACAGAAAGTGAATTAGAGAGGATGTGTTTATGTCCTATAAAGTCTAACAGCCACTTAAGTGGATGGTATTATTTGAGAAGACAGAGTTGGCTGCTAATGGCCACTTTGCTCATCTCTCTGCTTGGCAGCTGCTTAGATTTAAAAAAGGTACAAGGGAACTGAATCCCACCTAGTGAGCAGACCGTGAGTGCTGGGGGTGATTCTGATGCCTATTCATAGGCAGCGAGTGACCAGGAATAGCCTGTGGTTAGAAATTGGGCATATGCTGAAAATAAAGCCAATGATGATAATAGCTAATGTTTTCCCGAGTGCTGATGACATCCCAGAGACAATTTTAAACATTTTGCATGAATCCACTAACTTAATTCTTACAATTCTGCAGCATGAATTCTATACTCATCCTATTCTCTAGATGAAGAATTTGAGAGTTTATTTCATGAGCAGTAAGAGATTTTGGCCCGAGAGGTTTGGTATCAGTGCTTTCAGTTGGACAACTTTTTAGCAGTGGACCAAAGAGTAAATACTTCTTTTCTTTTCTTTTTAAAATTAACTTCAGAATATTATGAAGGTACACATTTTAGTTACATAGTTTGCTTTTGTACATTTTAAGTCAAAGATAAAAGTATGCCATCACTCTGAAAGTGTGAATTGTACCTGTTCAGTGTACGTTTACCCATCCTCTTCTCCCACCCAGTTCATTTCCAGGGAGTATTTCCTTCCAAAAGTGCACATAAGTGTTGATTATTGAGTACACACAGTGTTTTTGTCTTTTCATTCTTGAGACACTTTACTCAGAAGAATGTTCTCCAGATCCAGCTAGGTGGTTACAAAAGATTCTGAATCTCCCAAGTGGATTAATAAAATCTGGTCTATGCATATCAGAGAGCAAATGTTTTAGACGAGTACCAGCCAGATGTTCTCTGTCACAACCATCACTCTGCTATTGGAGCACAAAAGCAGCCTCAGGTGATATAGAAGAGAATGGGCATGGGTGTGTGCTAATAAAACTTTATTTACATCATCTGGAGAGGGCCAGAATTGGTCTGTGTGTCTTGGTTTGAAGACACCTGTTCTAGGCATGCTCCATTCTGCTGCTCAGGAGCACGAGATTCCAGAGGGAATGGCTGATAAAACAAGGCTCTCAGAGTGCAGGAGCTTGTTCCAGGTCCTAGTGTGTTCCCACCTGCCTAGGGCTTTCTCTTTGTCTTAATCCCTTAAACAAAAACTTACATATCCTTTCCTCAATTTTTTTTTCTTTTGCAAAGTTGATTCGCTCTATAGGAGTTTGGGTGAGGGAAACAGTACAACTGTTTCCAAAAGTGGATGGAAGCTTCCATTGAGACATGTTTTGTTTCCATGGCCTACGCCCGCATTCTCTAAACTCTTCCTAAAAACATTGATTTCCTTAAGAAATAACGCTCATGTCCTACATAACACTAATTGTGAGATTCTGTCCAGATAACTGGCAAGCTGGCTGTAAGTGAAGGAAACACAACCAAAAAAAAAAAAAAAAGAAGAAAGAAAAGAAAAGAAAAAAAGAGATCTGCTGTCTCTTATAACTGTACTACCAAAAAAGATGGTGTTGGTGGTATAGGGAAGCCTAGAGAAAAATTAGATTTGGGTACTTAAGCAGAATTGTCACAAACCTGCCCATAGGTCCTGGGGTCTGCAGACTTTTGAGGGTGGGGGAAAGTCTCCTCTCTGCTCAAAGTCAACCCCTGGGTCTTGACCTAGAGCCACCTGAAGTGTTCTCCTATCTGTCCTTCTTCCAAATTTCCACCTTTCAAACAAAAAAAATTCTTACCTACTTCCTCCAGAGTAAGGTGAAATACCCTCCAGAGGTGTATCTGTGTGTGTTTGAGAGAGAATAACAAACAAAAGGCAGGAATCATCAACCTTGCTTAGGCATATTCAGAAATTAATTTCTAATGAAGGAAGCATGGGAAAAATTCTGAAAATTAGAGATACTGTTGAGGTAAAATGTCTCACCCTTTTGATCAGTGAACGCTAGTTTGAACTATACAATGAAAGCAACTGTTTCTCCCCAGGCACCGATAGTTCTTAACCTCAGAGGACACTTGGTGATGTCCGGGCTCGTTTCTAGTTGTCACGGCTTAAAGGAAGGGAGGTTACTGGCATCCAGAGGTAGCAGAGCTCAGCAAGGCTGCTAATTCTCCCACAATGCACAGGCTTCCCCACCACAAAGAAACACAAACACCAGCGCCGTCAGCCCAAAACGTTAATTGTGTTCAGGTGGAGAAATCCTGCCTGTTCCGCACAACATTAATAGAAATTAGTAGAAAATAGTCAATGCTGCATATTTTCTAACTGAAATCTAAACATTAAGCTTTGTGCATCTTGGGGTATCTAAATATCTGAAAAATAGCACAGTACTTTCCTAAGCAATTTCCATAAGGGCATTCACTGAGTGGAGGACTGGGAGAACCCTTTGGTGGAAATGTCAATTAAGGAGTTTGAAATGGCTGGGAGCAGTGGCTCCCACCTGCAATCCCAGGAGTCTGGGAGGCTGAGGCAGGTAGATTGCTTAAGCTCACAAGTTGGAGACCAGCCTGAGCCAGAGCAAGACCCTGTCTCTATTAAAAATAGAAAAACTAGCCAGCCATTGTAGCAGGCACCTCTAGTCCCAGCACTCAGGAGGCTGAATCAGGAGGATCGCTTGAGCCCATGACTTGAGGTTGCTGTGAGCTATAACACCATGGTACTTTATCCAGGGCTACAGAGTCTCAAAGAAAAAAAAAAGAGTTTAAAGTGTTTGTGTGGAGCAGAGAGGTGAGCTTCCTCCCTCACTTTCCAGGTGCTTTCGCCACTCTCTGACCCCATCCTGGCTGAGAAGACAGTGGTCGTCCTGGATGACCGAGTCACCATGACAGAGCTGGGTGTGCAGCTGGTGGCTGGCGTGTCTCTCTCCCTGCAGCCTCACAGAGCAGACAAAAGGGCCATCGTCTCAATGGCAGCTGCCCAGGACGTCCTTTAGTCCCTTCAGCAGGTGAGAGGCCCAGATGGGGACATGTCCCGTGCCCCTGGTCAGTGGTGACACCTCCTCTTTCTCAGTTATCACATCCTGCAAAGGAGATCAGTAGGCCGCTCATAGCCAGGGCTGGGCATTATTGAAGCTGCTTCTTGCTTCTTACCCAGGCTGGTCTGTCTCTGAGGAAAGTACTGAGTGGCTTAGATACACTTCCTCTTACACATGACCACAGGCCCATGTGTCATTTTTCAACTGGCTAATCTGTACAAGGGAGACAACAGCCAGACCATTGCTGAAAGACTACACATTCTTGTTTGTCTGAAACAAGTAATATACAATACTCGAAATTCTATTTCAGCTATTTAAACAAGTATAGCTAAAAGGCATCATTTCTGTTAACAATTAGTACAAAACTCTAAACCTCTGTTCATCTTTAAACTTGAAGCAAATCCCTTTGAATTTGACCAAGGTCACTGTGTCTTTGAAGCACGCCAAAGTCCCATAATGTGTCTTTTCTCAGATGCTCGAAGCCAAGCATGTCCTGCTAATAGAGAATGCTCAACGTGATCCTACCTGAGCCTGATTAGCTGCTGCATTCAATCAGTTGATGTACCCATGACCGCATTCATTAAAGTGTATCATTTGTTCTTCATGCCACTGGGGCCAGTTCAGTGTAGGGAAGCCCCTGTTCTGGATTTTAAAACATAGTGGTATGTTTTTCTCTGTCTGTATATTGAAAACATTCCATAGGGAACCACATTGGTGACCGTGCTTACAAATTTGAAGGAAACTGATTAAAACATAAGGCTTTGGTTTCACTGGGAAGCACAATGGACGTCGCCTGTTGTTGACCTGAGAGCTGATGTATAAAAAATATTGCCGAATGGGGCTTCCCTTATTTGAGATGGGCACTGCTCTTGTTTTGATAAACCTATGCACAGAGCTGGGCATAAGACCCACCTGCTCAAGTGCAAATGCTGGGGTGTGCCCTGTGCTCTGAGCATGATACCTGCTGAAATTCTGAGCCGTAGGCCTCTCAGTCACCTGTCTCTACTCCCTGAAATGCATCAGGCTCTAGTTTCTATGGCCTCTAGAATTCTTCTGGAAGTGTGATTAAGGAAAAAAAATCAGAATTTTCTTCAAGATCCATTTGATTGGCATATCAGTTTGATTTCCCAGGATTTGCCATATCATGTCATTTACTGGGCATCTGTCCCGGATGTCAGGTTTTTATTTTTCACTTTTCCTCACTTCAGGGTTTAGGAGCAGCACCTAAAGTCTTATCCCTCCTTTCTTTCCCGGTTTCCTTTATGAAATCTTGAAATCTCTTGCATCTGAATTGAACAAGAGGCTTTATTTAATACACGAGTGTATAATAGAGAGCACTGTTTTATAATTTTTTTTTACATAAACCTTGTAGAGTTTGGGAAAACATTTAGAATCATAAACCATTTTTTTTTCTCTCTGGTAACTGTAGCTTCAAGGGGAGTCAACATTTCCAGTGGGAAATATCTCTCAACTGAACAACTTTTAGCTATATACATCCGAGCACTTTATGACTATCATATTCTAGGATCTAATACGAAATCCAAAAATAGTCCTGATGCACCGAAAAAAGAAGCATCTGCGGAGGAGGCTTGCCATTTGCCTGAACAAAAATAAAAACAAATAAATGAAATAATGTTTCAATTTAACACTATGCAGAAATCCATCTGTGGGGTGACCAGGAAATATGCACAGTTATTTTTTTTTTCTGGCAAAGGCAAAACGTTCTCAGGATGCGGAGGGAGAAAAGCAGTAGGTAGTCAAAGAAAAAAAAAATCATTCAAGTAAACGGCAATTCTAAAAATTGAGAAGCCATTATCAGGAAAAACACAGGGGCTGTAAGTCATAGGGGCAAAGAAAAAAATGCATAATTTATGCATTGATTTTAATCTATAAAATGTTACTGTATTAACCACAGGGATGGTCTTAAGCAGACTTAAGAATCCAGGAGTAGAACTTAACAAAAATTTCACTTAGGCAGACGGATGAGCTGGTAAACCAGATAATGATCAAGAACGGCCTGGAGTGGTCTCTAGAATAGACACTGGAGTCACGTGAGGTAGCTCCATGCTTCAAATGGTGATGACGCAGCTGTTCCAAAGAGACCCCAGGCATTGGTGAGTATAGCCATCCATGGACAGATACATCAGAACGACTTCCTGCATGTCCTCCTCATCTCAGCAGCTGCAAGTCCTTTCTGCATCTCTTGTAGGACCACACTGTGTCCATGGGCAGTGTCCAAGTCATCAGTGCTGAGGCTTTGTCCCTGAGAGCTGTTGTTCCCTGAGTCCTATAGATGTTATCATTGTGGTTGAGCAATGAAGCTGGTAAAACTTGATTTCTCTTTCTTTCTTTTTTCCTTCCTCCCTCCTTCCTTCCCTCACTCCCTCCCTCCTGCTTTCCTTTCCTCCCTCCCTCCCTCCCTCCTTGCCTCTCTTCCTTCCTGCCTCTGTTCTTTTCTTTCTTTCTTAAATTCAAATGAAGCCAGGAAACCCAAGTCATTTGCTGTTAAAAAGATTCTTTAAAATGATAACTAGCACTTGTAATCAGAGATCTTTTGCTACCCAGGACACAACTCCAGGGTTTTCTACATCAGTGTTCTTTGGGGAGGCAGCCCAGTGCAGTAGAGAGAAGTCCCTGCTAATTCAGACATAATTATTCAAATGAAGGCTGTTGCTTTGCAGAGATGCTTTCAACGTGATTGACATTTGGCCCAGGCATAATGGGAATTCATTTCTGAAACGGAAGCATCGAAATCCAATTATAGGATGAGTCATACACAGTCAGCCAGGAGGACTCCCTCTGGGGAGGGAGACTTTGTAGAGTTTAGGAGGTTGGGGATGCGGGGGTTGCCTGGTGGGTGAGGGGGGCAATGGAAAGCACTTTATTGATGAGAGGCCGAATTAAAGCAGCCTGAAAAAGGCAACAGTTCCTCTGGCGAAAGTGCTTGGCAGGCGTGGGAAGCGGGAAGCCAAGTCAGAGTATGAGAATGTGGCAGAAGTTCTTATCTGAACTAGAAACATCATTTCCCCCAAAGAGGGCATTGTCAGGGGAACATCTGGAGATGACAGAGTTGCTTATCAAGATACAGTCTCTCCAGTATGATGTGGTTCCCTAGTGCTAAAACTCATTCAATTTGTGATGTAGGAAACCAAAATAGATGCTCCTTTATCAACTAGGAAAACCAGAAGTTTAAGGAAACAAGGTTGAGGGCTGAGGACTGGGCCTGAATGTTTGTGACCGTAAGGAAAACTACACGTTTGCTAAAATTACTAATGATAGGATCTGTCAGGCAAAATGGCAACACCTCCAACTCTAATTTTGGAGACTACTCCAACTTTGATTGGACAGAGGAACAGCCTTACAAACTTTCTTTCCTGACAAATGGGTACAACCCCAAGCCATTTGCAGCTGGTTTATACATAATGTGCACGGAGAACCTGGTATCGGGGAAAACGTAAGAAAGAATAATACATGAGAAGGAACGTTGTTGTATTTCTTTTACCTTCCTCCACTTCCTCCTCCTTCTTCCTCTTCTCTTAATTCTCTCCCCCTTTCCAAGCTCCCATCTCACTTGGGATGAGACATAAATTTTCACTTAGACAGTTTGAAGTAGGTTTTCCAAATGGTGGGCACCTATAAAAAGGTCACCAAAATTATTTCCCAAGGAAATAAAAGCTGCCTGTAAGCCTCCACAGGTACAATGATCGCCATCAGACAGCAGCAGCATCTAATAAGTATAAAAACAATAATAAACCGAGCTCATGCCTCCATTATTCACAGCAGCCCTACTGGAGGTCGGAGTGTTCGATGCCACGGTGCCAGTACAGTCAGGTTAGGGGGAGGGTTTGGTTTGTAGATGACAGCCTTCTCGGTGTGTCTTCACACCACACGCAGGTGAGAGAGAGTGAGAGTGAGCTCTCTGGTGTCTCTCTTCATAAGGGCACTAACTGCATCCTGATGGCCCCATTCTCAGACCTTATCTAATCTTACTCATCTCCCAAGCCCCCATCTCCAAATATAACCACCTTCAGGGTGAAGGCTTAATCATTTTAATTTAGGGGGTAACATAATTCAGTCAATAGAGATTATCATCCCAGATACAGACAGATAGGTGTATACATGATTATTCAAGATCATACGAATGAATAAATGAATGAATGAAAGATGATCAGAGGCAGATGTTGACCTGAACTGACAGGTGCTTCCTATCTTGGGAAATACTTTTACAGTACTCTTATTTTATCTTTTCAAAAACCCTGTAGGTACCAGTAGCTGGGCACAGTGTCTCACATCTGCAGTCCTTGCACTCTGGGTGGCTGAGGTGGGTGAATCGCTTGAGCTTAGACCTCAAGACCAACCTAAGCAAGAGAAAGATTCCATCTCTACTAAAAATAGAAAAACTAGCTGGGTGTGGGGGCACATGCCTGTAGTCTCAGCTACTTAGGAGGCTGAGGCAAGAGGATTGCTCAAGCCTAAGATTTTTAGGTTGCTGTGAGCTGTGATGCCATGGCACTCTGCCCAGGGTGACAGAGTAAGAGTCTGTCTCAAAATTAAAAAAAAAGAAAGAAAGAAAGAAAAGGAAAAAAAACCTGGAAGCAGGTAGGTCAGAATATTAGTGTTTTATTTTACGGTGGAATCCTAGATATTTAGAACTGGCCCCCAAACCCCAGAGAGTTTGTGGAGTAACTGCCAATGGGAGGAAGATTCAAGCCTTCCTCACATTCCAGGCCTCATTCTGATAACCCCAAGTGAAAAGTCCCACATGGTCCTTAGTGAGACAGGAGGATGAGGCTTCTACAGCTATGGAACATAGTGCTAGAGACCATTCAGCCCCTTTTCCCCTGGTCAGCTATGCTGGGCAGTGGCCAGGGTATAAGCTGGGATCATTCCCACATGTGCAAAGTACAGAAACCCCTGAAGTCAACCCCATGGGCCAAAATGCACTCAGTGCAGCACCAAAAGATTATGCCACTTTCATGCATTTTCACCCACCACTGTGGATGAGAAAGATGATGTGGCGTCGGGAAGAGGAGAAGGGAAATGGGCTGTGTCAGCAGGTCCCAAGACCCTGAGCAGAACAACAGCCCAGCACTGACAAATATTCATCCAAGTAGCAAGTCTGGTTGCAGTCCATTTAGCTTGAAGGTGTGAACTGTGAGACAAAAGCTCAGGAGCTCGTTGTCACCAGCCCACATGGAAAAGTTTGGAGCAAGTTCTGAAATAATTAAAACTGCATTTGAATAATGCAACGAACATGCGTATTTATTTTATGGTGGAGCTGCTTTCGAGATACCCCACGACACTCCCTCCTGCCGAATGCCTGGTGGCAGTGGGCCTGCCCGTCATCATTTGGGAGAAGAATTAGGAGTGTTATTTTTAACTTCCCATTATTAGAGGAAACACACACATCTGGAACATTGTGAAGGGTGATTATTAGCTGTTCAGCTGAGAAATAGCCTGGTGTCTACAATGCATCATTTTCCAATTATTTTGATATTTTTCAATGCCTTAAATACTAGAGGCATATAAAATCCAGCTCATTTAATCTCTCTAAATTATACTTTTTCCATCTGCCATGATCTTACAGCTAATAAAATCTCTACTTTTCCCAAGCCCAATAAAATCATGGAAAATATTGGGGAAGCTCGGTTTCAGCTTGGTTTTATTTTTGTTTTTATTGCTTTTGCTTTTGGGGGAGAGAAGTGATGTATCCACAACTGGAAAATAATTTTCATATTTACAGTCTGCTGAAAGACTTTAGGGATGTTTACAAGGCCACTTACCAAGATGACAAAAAATGTACTTTTATATTTTTCTTATGCGATATTCCAAAATACTCCGGTATTAGAGAGTTGTGCTTTTCACTGGAAACAGAAAGAAATAAGCTGGATCACTCACACTCCTAATTCAATTCCAGATCCCCGTGGTTGTGACTACATTTATCAATCTTTCTTTATTGAAACTGTCTGCCTCATATATATCTAGGCCAGAGCTCCAAAATGTTGAATAGAAGCAGGGGAGAGGTCTGAATTCTTGGGTGAGTTTGTGCCATGAAATAAATCAATACTCACATATGCATGGAAGCGTGTTTGACATTTGCTGTGGCAAAGAAGGGGTAGTTATGCTGAGGTCAATTTTGCTCTAAAACAATGACAAATGTTCTACATTTTGGGGGGGAAGGGGCAGGGGTTGGGTTTGAACCTGCCACCTTCAGCGTATGGGGCCAGTGCCCTACTCCTTTGAGCCACAGGTGCTGCCCCCAAATGTTCTACATTATTATTATTATTATTTTATTTTTATGGCATCTGGGAAACCTACATGGTATCCCAGAATATAGTTTTTATCTGAGTATTATATAATAGTTTTTGGAACTATATCTTTAGAAAATAAGATTCCTTGGGAATACTCCAATGTGACCTTGTATTGGTGCTAACTAACAAATAAGCAGTGGAAGGATTTATAAAATAGGATTCTATTATTTCATACAAAAAGATGTCAACAGCTGCGCATCCACATGGATGGTTCAGAAGCTCTCTGATGTCTTCAGATACTCTGGCATCTCCCGTCCTTCTGTTCCAGTTTCTTTAGCCTATTGGCTTGGTCGTTATGTTTCTTACCCCTTCCCCCCAAAGGCTGCCAAACACAGCCTTTTGTTCAAAAGAAGAACAAAGTCCAGTTTCTATGTGTATGCCTCCTAAATTACGGAAGAATACCGTGTTTCCCTGAAAATAATAAGACACTGTCTTATATTTATTTTTTCTCAAGAACACACACTAGGGCTTATTTTCAGGGGATGTCTTATTTTTATTAAGTATAATACAACAGTCTACATTTATTCAAATACAGTTAAGTCATCTTCTTCTAGAACCTGACGGGGGAGCCGAACTTGTTGGTGGGGCTAGCGCTAGTGATGCGTGAACTCCTTTCCCCTAGCCGTTTGCACATGAGCAATAGGATGCCTGTGACCGTGGTTACCACCCGTGCACCTGTGCAAGTGGGAGTGGTTGGGAGAAAGGAGCTGTGGCAGATAAAAGGTATTCCAGTCTTCCTGACAGCTCTGTGCCGAAATGCATGGTGTAGCTATGCAGCGCCCATCTCTAGGTCGTCTTATCGGGGTAGGGCTTATATTTAACAAATGCATAGAAATCCTGCTAGGGCTTATTTTTGGGTAGGTCTTATTTTATGGGAAACACAGTACCTTTACAGACATGCCCAATGAGATTTCCTCACAGGTACCTTTAATGAGGATTTAGTCACATATCATAAATAGAAGAGTTCAAAAATCCTCTCGAGTTAGTGAGTTCCATCAGAAAAAAAAAATAAAAAAGCAAAATAGCTGAGGACAGGCAATAGAAAGCTGTCCACACTGACCTGTGCTTCACTAAGCGTCCTTTGATCTCTAAAAGCTCTTTGTGATTCATCAATCTCATTAATTCAGATGCCTTAAATTTGAAGTTCTTGATAATGTAGAAAAGGGACAAAGCATAAAATAAGAAAATATCTAGTAAGCAAAGAGACTATATCAAAATTAATACTATAAAATGACAAAAAATACAGAAATATTATAACTTCTTCTGAGGAATAAACAGGCCTACACTTATACTGACCTGATAAGACAGTGACAATTTATTCCTATCTAGTCATTTAAAAGGTTGTAAGAAAAAAAAACAACTGTGGTTGCACATTTCTTAACTTTATTCAAAATTCCATAGGTACCATATTTGACAGTTATTATTTAATATACCCGGTGGCCCTTAAGATCATGTACAATTTAAAATAGTGTCCAATTTAAAATTGCACGCAAACTTTACGGCCACCCTACATTTATTCAATCTCGAATTTTTAATAATTCAAATAACTAATGGAGAGTTAATGTTTTGTCAGTTAAAAGAGTCTAAAATTTTTCTGTACCTCTAATCTGAATTTTTTTAATAGAGGTTTCTTTGAAAAAGGAAAAAAAGTACAATTGAATGAGAAGGGGAATCTCGGCTTATTTTGGCCAGTTAGAAATCGCTCACTCTTCCTCACCTAGGGTTTTTACACTCTTTTGGAACATCAGATCCTTTATGCCTTTTACATTAAAATATTGATCCAAGCTGAGAAAAATAAAAGAGTTGAAGTGTTGTATCCTACTGTCTCCTAACTATGAGAATAAGCTGTGTGTGCTATGGTTTGCGCCGGGGGCAGCCTGAATTTGCTGAGCCTTGCATCCTAATTTCCAGCTTCCATATATAAAATTATCACTAGGATTCAGATATTTTTCTCCACCTGGCATGAATTGAGTGCCTTTCTAGTGGAAACAGGAACAAAACTAAGAACAACGTTAAGTGTTACTAACAGAAAAACAATAAAACAACACTTAACAACATTAAGTGTCTCTAACCCTGCACAAATAGCCCATGAGATATAATATACATGCCCAAGTATCAGACATCCAAGAATCTACTAACCTTGATCATACCTGCTTACGCCATGGTTACTTACAGCATTTAACTTTGTCCACTTTGGATTCTTCACTGGCACAGTCATCCTCCAGTTAGTCTGTACATATCCACCTCTCATTTCAAATCCAAAATTCTAGGGCAAAGTAGTTTTTTCTATGAAAGAGAACATTTTAGGATGGGACTCTGATAAAATAAAGATACTAGACAACAGATGCAACAAAAGTATTTTGGGGGATGTTGCACCTGTCTGAGTTTGATACAGGAAAAAGAGCTGCCACAAACGTCATGAATACAGTATTAGAACTTTAATGGTTTTAATACTGGAATTAGACTGTGGATGAACCAAGAGAGGGAAGATCTAAAGAGATGCAGCAGGAGAATCCAAGGAAACATCAGACTATAATCTGAAGCAGCAGAAAATCTGGGCTCACAAGAGATCTGGAGCCTCTCCATGCTCCTGGACAGCTCTGCGAAGCCAACACATCTGTCTTCCTGGCCTCCCAATAATAACTAGCTGCAGCACAGTGGACTCGGAGTTTCACTATGCAGGGACTTTACCCACCTGCCCTGGGTCTGACAGATAAAGGGAGAGAAGGCACCGCAAAATTCACACACACATACACACACAGTGCTTCAACCCACGAGGGACAACAACATACCAGCCCCCTAGCAAAGCTAACAGGTGCTGTCTGGACCAGAATATTGAAGGCCTTTGATTAGGGGTTTGGGGGTTGTGCACATACAAAGCAAGTGAGAAGCTAACAGTTTCATGTTTCAATTAAACAGGGAGTTCTTTGTTCAAGTAAGAAAGCTATCAGGCTGAAGGATGGAGGAGCACTGAACTACACAGATCAAAGGATATTTTGGTTGGGATTTAATGAGGGGAAGTTACAGCCCACAGGTTAGATAGTCACAGTTGCAGGGTAGTTTCCAATTGCTTTCTAGCTTTATTTATATCCTGTCGCTAAGCTGCTGATCTCTATCTAGACATTTCTCAGACTATTTTCTCATCTACTGTACTGGACATTCCAACCTGCACCGTGCGCCCACCTCAGGTGTGCATTGCAGTGGAAGTGTGAGGCTTGGGGCTATGACCTGCACAAGATTTCAAGGACGCCAGCTACTCTAACTTCCACTCCTAATAATTGCCTTGACATCATTTCTACCTTACAAGACTCACTTGATTTTCTCTCATTGGAAGATATTTCTGGACAGCAATTTCTTTTTTTTTTTTTTTTGAGACGGAGCCTCAAGCTATCCCCCTGGGTAGAGTGCCATGGCATCACAGCTCATAGCAACCTCCAACTCCTGGGCTCAAGCGAGTTTCCTGCCTCCGCCTCCCAAGCAGCTGGGACCACAGGCGCCCGCCACAATGCCCGGCCATTTTTTGGTTGCAGCCATCATTGTTGTTTGGCGGGCCCGGGCTGGGGATTCGAACCTGCCACCTTAGGTGTACGTGGCTGGCGCCTTAGCCGATTGAGCCACAGGTGCCGAGCCTATACTTTCATGTCTTAAGCTTAAATCTTTTATCCAGTGAGAGTCAATTTTTGTTAATGGTGAAAGGTGTGGGTCCAGTTTCAGTCTTCTACAAGTCACCAGCTAGCTTATCCAGCACCATTTGTTAAATAAGGAATCTTTTCCCCACTGAATGTTTTTAATTGGCTTGTCAAAGATCAAATAACTGTAAGTAGCTGGGTCCATCTCATGGTTCTCTATTCTGTCCCATAGACCTACATCTCTGTTTTTATGCCAATACCATGCAGTTTTGATCACTATCAATTTGTAGTATAATCTGAGGTCTGGTAGCGTGATTCCTCCTGCTTTGTTTTTATTTCTGAGTAATGTCTTGGCTATTTGAGTTTTCTGATTCCAGAAAAAAAGTACTATTTTTTCCAGATCTTTAGAGTATGACAGTGGAGCTTTAATAGGAGTTGCATTAAAATTGTACATTGCGGCTCAGCACCTGTGGCTCAACTGGCTAAGGCGCCAGCCATATACACCTAAGGTGGCAGGTTCAAATCCAGCCCAGGCCCACCAAAGCAACAATGACGGCTGCAACCAAAAAATAGCTGGGCGTTGTGGTGGGCGCCTGTGGTCCCAGCTACTTGGGAGGCTGAAGCAAGAGATTCACTTGAGCCCAGGAGTTGGAGGTTGCTGTGAGCTGTGATGCCACGCACTCTACCCAGGGGGATAGCTTGAGGCTCTGTCTCAAAAAAAAAAAAATTGTACGTTGCTTTGGGTAATATGGACAGTTTAACAATGTTGATTCTTCCCAGCCATGAGCATGATATGTTTTTCCATTTGTTAACATCTTCAGCTATTTCTTTTCTCAGAGTTTCGTAATTCTCTTTATAGATATCTTTCATGTCCTTTATTAGGTAAATTCCCAGATATTTCTTCTTATTTGGCACAACTGTAAAGGGAATAGAGTCTTTGACTGTTTTTCCAGCTTGACTATTATTGGTATATATAAAAGCTCTGATTTGTTGAGTATTAATTTTGTATCCTGAGATGCTACTATATTCCTTGATCACTCCTAAGAGTTTTGTGGTTGAGTCCCTGGGGTTTTCCAGGTATAAAATCATATCATCTGTGAAGGGTGAAAGTTTGATCTCCTCTGACCCTATTTGTATACCCTTGATCACTGTCTCTTGCCTGATTGCGATAGCTAAGACTTCCATTACAATGTTAAAAAGCAGTGGAGACAATGGGCAACCTTGCCTGGTTCCTGATCTGAGTAGAAATGATTTCAATTTAACTCCATTCAATATGATATTGGCTGCGGGTTTGCTGTAGATGGCCTCTATCAGTTTAAGAAAAGTCCCTTCCATACATATTTCCTTTTTTTTTTTTTTTTTTTTTGAGACAGAGCCTCAAGCTGTCGCCCTGGGTAGACTGCCATGGCATCACAGCTCATAGCAACCTCCAACTCCTGGGCTCAAGCAATTCTCCTGCCTCAGCCACCCAAGTAGCTGGGACTACAGGCACCCACCACAACACCTGGCTATTTTTTGGTTGCAGCTGTCATTGTTGTTTGGAGGGCCTGGGCTGGATTCAAACCAGCCAGCTCAGGTGTATGTGGCTGGCACCTTAGCCACTTGAGCCACAGACACCGAGCCCCATATCTATTTTCTTAAGTGTTCTGATTGTGAAAAGATGCTGGATATTATCAAAAGCTTTTTTTGCATCAATTTAGAGAATCATATGGTCTTTGTTTTTTAGTTTGTTTATGTGATGTATTATATTTATAGATTTACAACCTTGAGACCCTGTTTCACTGTGGGCAAGGGACTTGAACAGAAGCTTCTCTAAAGAAGATAGGTGCATGGCCTATAGACACATGAAAAAATGCTCATCATCTTTAATCATCAGAGAAATGCAAATCAAAATCACTTCTAACTCCAGTAAGAGTGGCTCACATAACAAAATCCCAAAACTGGCTCCATGCCTGTGGCTCAAGTGACTAAGGCGCCAGCCACATACACCCAAGGTGGTGGGTTTGAATCCAGCTCAGGCTGCCAAACAACAATGACGGCTGCAACCAAAAAATAGCCGGGTGTTGTGATGGGCACCTGTGGCCAGCTGCTCGGGAGGCTGAGTCAGGAGACTTGCTTGAGCCCAGGAGTTGGAGGTTGCTGTGAGCTGTGATGCCACGGCACTCTACCCAGGGGGACAGCTGGAGGCACCTGCCTCAAAAAAATAAAGTCCCAATACTACAGATGTGGGTATGGATATGGAGAAAAGGGAACACTTCTGCACTGCTGGTAGGAATGTAAGCTAATATATCCCTTTTGGAAAGAAGTATGGAGAATACTCAGGGATCTAAAAGTAGACCTGCCATTTGATCCTTCAATTCCTCTACTAGGTGTATATCCAGAAGACCAAAAATCACTTTATAACAAAGATATCTGCACCAGATTGTTCATTGCAGCTCAATTCATAATAGCCAAGTCATGGAAGAAGCCCAAGTGCCCATTGACCCATGAATGGATTAATAAATTTTAGTATATGTATACAATGGAATATTATGCAGCCTTAAAAAAGATAGAGCCTTTTACCGCTTTTATGTTTACATGGATGGAGCTGGAACATATCCTACTTACCATGTTTTCCTGAAAATAAGACACTGTCTTATATTTATTTTTTCTCAAGAAGACACACTAAGGCTTATTTTCAGGGGATGTCTTATTTTTACCAAGTATAATACAACAATCTACATTTATTCAAATACAGTTAAGTCATCTTGTTCTGGAACCTGACAGGGGGAGCCGAACTTGTTGGTGGGGCTAGCACTAGTGATGCGTGAACTCCTTTCCCCTAGCCATTCACACAGGTGCAATAGGATGCCTGCCACTGAGGTTACCACACATACACCTGCACAAGTGCAAATGGCTTGAATAAAGGAGCTGTGCAGATAAAAGGTATTCCAGTCTTCCTTACTGCTCTGCACCAAAATGCATATGCTACATAGCCACACCCATTACTAGGTCTTATTATCGGGGTAGGGCTTATATTTAACAAATATATAGAAATCCTGCTAGGGCTTATTTTGGAGGTAGGTCTTATTTTTGGGGAAACACGGTAGTAAAGTATCTCAAGAATGGAAGAAAAAATATCCAATGTACTCAGTACTACTATGAAACCAATTTGCAATCACTCACACTTTCACATGAAGAATAGATCACAACTATGGCCCAAGTTGAAGGAGGGAGGAGGGGGGCATTGAGAGGGGACGGGGGATGTCAGATTCAGGGAGGGTGAATGGTGGGATCACACCTATGGTGGGTGCATAATGCAAGGGTACATGTTGGATCTATTAGCATATACATCTTAATACAATACTCAAGTAAATGAGATGAGGTATATATTAACCTGTGTGATGTAAGCATTCCTAATTCTATATGAAATCAGCACACTGTACCCCATAAACGCATAACTGTATACATGATCTATGTGTTTATGATTTAATTAAAAAAATTTTTTTTGGTTTGAAATGAAAAGGGAGACAAGGAACTTAAGACTTGATTCAAAACTAGAGTGCCAAAATCTGCCCCAAATGGCCTGATGGCTACGTAATTGTAGGAGAATGCTTCCACCTTTGGCATGACCCCCAACACAAAAACATACATTCTGCTACTGATTCAGTCATACCCCCATTATTGCCTTTTTTACTAATTCCCACTAGCAATCCCCACACTAATATCCCAGTATTTAGAAGAGTAAGCTCCAGTAGCTCAAAAAACTAATAAAAGATTAGATCTTTCATGAAGAGCCCCCTTTTGACTGATCTGAGTGTTACAGCTAACAGGTGGGGAAATCTTCCTAAATATACGAGTATTATCATGACAAGGCCACTGGAACGGATCAGTGCTGTAAGTTAGAAAGGGCTAGAAGTTTCCGCTCTACCATCAGGTTCCTCTTTAGCCTTGACAGATCAAACCCCAAGCCGAAGCAGGCTACAGAGATCAGTTCAGTCTCTGAGCCAAAGGTCTTCACAGTGAGGGACCAAAGCTGCCCTGGCTGGGCCTCTGTCGGCCTGTGTCTCAGATTAATCACCACCAGGCATGGCCTAAACACCAGCCTGCAATCTGAGCCCAAGCAGCACCTGCAGAGGGATCACCCCAGTACCTCCCTTATTCCCCATGGGCAAGACCTCAGGGCATGAGAGTGTCCACCTGTTCACAAGGTTACCTGGCACAAGAGACCAAGACACTCAGCCATCTTCAACTCTGCAGATAAATCATAGATGGTTTAAATGGTTGAATGGAGGAAGGAAAAAAGATGTGGTGACTTGGGCAGTAAAGTTCAGGCTCCAAGAGAAAGGAAAATTCTCAGCTTCTGAATAGAAAGAGAGAAAGGTCCCCATACTCCTTTCATTACTGTCCAGAGAAAAAAGCTAACTAGAAACCAGCAGTGGGTATACTAAGCCCTCAGAAGTTTAAACTAATGAGATTCTTCATATGTGGTTAGTATATATTCCCATGATCTACAGATAAACAGGATGCTGATGGGAAAGACAAATCAGAACAGAGATGTCTTTTCATGCCCAAATGCTGCCAGAATATCCCTACATGAAAGGAAGCTTGGAAACAAATACATTCATTGAGGTTGTAGGGGAGCTCCCTCTGAATGTCAAGATATGGGTATTCCTCAAATAATCTTCTACTAATCAGTAAGCTATTTCTAACACAGATACACTCAGAGCTAGTGACTAAGTATTGGTGTGTATTCACATGTCTATGTTAGAATGTACTTTTTTTGAACCAAAGGATGCTATTATGTTATAAATTTCTCTCAGTTAGTAATCCTTTTATTTTGTTACTTTTCTAAGACTAAGTGGAGTAGGAGAAAAGTGTTCATGAGGCTAAAAACTAACAATCATAACAATCAAAGCAGGAAGATAAGCATGGAGATCTTTATCTTAGAATGAGGCCTTAACTTATGATTGGAGGAGAAACCATTCAGATAGACTGCACCCTTTTCACCCACCTACCCCATGGCCCAAGGAAAGGTAAGAAGGATGAGAGGGAGTCAGAGTCAGACTGAAGTATATGTCCCCTGAAGTGCAGAGAAAAGCACAGGTCAGATAAGAAGAGAAAAGGCTCCTATATAACACCTTCATTTGAAGAGTAACACCCACATCCTGACTGTTACATCTTGTACTTCCAAAGCTCCATCTCGAGGAATTTTCTTTGAACCTATGGCTAAAACCCAGAGTTAGGATAGAGCAGTGGCTACAATTATACACTTGCTGGGGGGTTGAGAGGAGTGGCACATGTGACAGGCCATGAAAGGTCCCTACCTATAAAACAGACTGGAAAACAAACCCTTAATTTAAATGTTAATGAAAGTGCTGTGGAGACATCAGAGGCTTCCCGGCTGCTCAGGGAACAGCTACACCAGCCACAGAATTTATGACTCCCCTTCACCCTCCCGCCTCCTTCCCTCTCTGCCTCATCACCCACTGAAGTTTAAAAAGGGAAAAAAAACAACCTAATTTTAACATTAACTCCATGCTTCCACCTTGGGATGTGATTGCTAAATTATCTGTTGGCAGAACAGTGATCAAAGGTGGAAAAACACAGGCACATTGTACATACAACCCAGAAAAGTCAGCAGCAACTAAAGGCAGGAAGATTCCCTTCTCTTCCTGATGAGCAAAGAGTAGAAGAATGGTATAGATGGGGAATGAAGCTAGGAGACTCAGGCAGTAAGAGGAGGAAGAAGACTAATCTCTCCAATGTGTTCCCAAGGCTCTGTCTAAACCTCATCTGAGAATTTACCACACTGTACTAACCACTTTACTTGTCTGTCTCTTCCATCAGACTACGTCATCTAGTTCACTGTTGTTTCCTAGTGATTAGAGCATAGCAATGCTTAGGCAGTATCTGGAGAGAGAAAAAAAAAACAGGGATGGGTGGGGGCATAGAAGAGGAAAGGAAAGAGAAAGACAGAAACAGAGAAAGGAAGAATTTAAACACTGATACTGAGAGACAGAAATATATCCCTATTTGCAGGGGGCAGTGTATTAATGTATCAACTCTGTCTTCACAATATCTAGTCCTCTGCAGTGGCCTCTGTTTCTATTTTTAGTGTTTTATTTAAGTCAGCTTTTGACAAGTAAGCCAACTATGCTGCTCAGGGAAGGAGTCAATCCCATGAATTGACTGGGACCTGGGACCAGGGCTGGGAGGGTACTGGTTTCAGGCCAGCAACTCAACACATGAGCTCATCCTTTCCTGGGTAATAGCAGAAATACAGGGTCCTGGGGAAGTGAAACCCATCCCTGTGGTATTCGGTCCTTGCTACTGATGGATACAACCTTCTAAGAGGCTTGGATTTGCGGAGGCATGAGCTCTAACGGTAGAGGACACTGCACTGAGATTTAGCAGGACCTCACTCATTGGCATCCCTAGATTGATTCTTTTATAATTTAAGCTCATTTAAGGCTGAGACAGTGGGCCCATGAAGCATTACCCACAGCTTCCATCTTTCTCCATGTGTTTATAATGTCCCATCCAGCCACCCCAGCAACTAGCCCCTCTGTGGTGTCTTTGTGCCTCTGACTCATTCAGAGGCACCACATGCAGGAAGTTCCCTGCTATGCCTGCAGTTTTGCAAAGGGGGACACCAAGCCACTCTTTGCCTAGCTTTTAATGTATCCTTTCCCTAGATAGGCCCCATAAGAGGCTTCTCCTCTACCCTTGCCCCTGGGAAGGGAGAACAGAGAGATTCCCCAAGCCATCCATGGTCCATGCCATCTGGAATACCAGCTACAGTGTGAAGAACTACAGAGTCATCCATCTGCATCTTCAGTTTATTAGGGTTAAAAATCCCCTTCACATCCAGCTGCGCATAGACAATCAAAAAAAGAAAAAGGCAGACGCATAATATTTACTTTTGATTCTTCTCCTAAAAGCATCTAGTGAGAGGGTGGAGGCAAGCTGGCTGACAGGAGCCAGCTTTCCACAGAGGCTCCCGTCCAGAAGGAGAGTTAAAGGACAGAAGTCAGCAAGTGGCTCGGCGCCTGTGGCTCAATTGGCCAAGGCGCCAGCCACGTACACCTAAGGTGGCAGGTTCAAATCCCCAGCCCGGGCCCGCCAAACAACAATGATGGCTGCAACCAAAAAATGGCCAGGTGTTGTGGTGGGCGCCTGTGGTCCCAGCTACTTGGGAGGCAGAGACAGGAGACTTGCTTGAGCCCAGGAGTTGGAGGTTGCTATGAGCTGTGATGTCATGGCACTCTACCCAGGGAGATAGCTTGAGGCTCCGTCTCAAAAAAAAAAAAAAAAAAGAAGTTAGCAAGTAAGCTGATGGCTTTGAGCTGAGCCAAGAGAGAAGGCTGAAGAACACACATCAACCCTGCTGAGGTGAGCTGTGACCCCAAGGAAACAAACAATAGGTCTGTGCTGATTCTGTGGCACAGGTGTGAGGAGAGGACTGTGGACCACGGGAGCCATACGGGAGAGGGAGAAGCAGTGTCCTGTGGCACAAAGTAGCAGTGGCAGGAACAATAGGGCTCACGCCCCTGGGGATATTTTGGAGAGACACTCCCCACCTCTCTTGGCAACCAGAGAAAGCAGGCCTCTACTCCAGTGGCAGCACTGGCTGAATAGATCTGGGACAGAAATGCAGGCCCCATGAGTAAAGACTGAGACTTCAACCCAGAGTTACTGATTCACTAGGATTGGATAGAGACCAGCTGAAAACAAGACAGAGCCACTTAGCCCCACCACACCAAGCAGGTCCCCAGTGTCTCAGGCTGTAGCACTGTATGGGTCCTTTGCAAAGGTCTAGGGGAAAAGGTACAGACACCAGTCACAGCTCTTGGGCAAAGGGCTGGTTAATCCCTACTCCAGGAGCCCCCAACCCAAACTCACCTTATCTGCTCATTTAGCCAAATGGTGTAAATTAATCATGGGGCAGAATCAGTGGAAAAACTCTGGCAACATGAATAATCAGAGTAGATCAACTCCCCTAAGGAATGACATGGCAGACACAGTACAAGATCCCATTCATAAACAAATGACTAGGATGTCAGAAATCAAATTTAAAATTTGGATTGCAAATAAGATTAATAGAATGGAGGTAAAGTTGGAATTAGAAATTCAAGGAGCATTTCAAAAGTTGTTTTGAAAATTCAGTGAATTCAAAGACAATATCACCAAAGATTTTGACACATTCAAACAAGAACTTACAACCCTCAAAGATCTGAGAAATACAGTAGAATCCCTCAGTAACAGAATGGAGCAGGCAGAAGAAAGGATTTCTGACACTGAAATCAAAGCTTTTGAATGTTCCTAAATGCTCAAAGAGGAAGAGAAGTAGAGAGCAAAAATGGATCATTCTCTCAGAGAGCTCTGGAATAATACAAAGAAAACTAATATTCACCTTATAGGAATTCCTAAAGGCCACAAGGTGGCTTCCAAAGGCACAGATGCTCTATTCCATGAGATAATCAAGGAGAACTTCCTAGACATGCCAAGAGATTCTGAAATTCAGATAGCAGACAGTTTCAGAACCCCAGCACAACTCAACCCGAATGAGGCATCTTCCAGACACTCCATAGTTAATATGAAGGAGAAAATTCTGCAAGCCAGACATAAGAAAACCATAACCTACAAGGGGAAGAATATTAGAATGACTGCAGATCTCTCTGCTGAAACCTTTCAAGCTAGAAGAGGGTGGTCATCGACTTTTAATCTCCTAAAACAAAATAATTTTCAACCCAGGATCCTGAATTCAGCTAAACTGAGTCTCATTTATGATGGAGAAATTAAATACTTTAATGACATTCACATGTTAAAGAAATTTGCCATAACTAAACCAGCTCTCCAGGATATTCTCAGACCTATCCTCCATAATGACCAGCACAATCCTCTACCACCAGAGTAAACTCACTCAGAAATTTTTGATCAAATTCCAACTTCCATAGTGGTGATAGGATTAAAATGTCCACTGGACTTTCAAAAAACTCAATACCCAAAATACTACCAGGCTTATCAATATTCTCAATTAATGTGAATGGTTTAAATTGTCCTCTAAAGAGGCACAGGTTGGCTGACTGGATACAAAAACTCAGGGCAGATATCAGCTGCATACAAGAATCTCATCTTACCTTAAAAGATAAATATAGACTCAAGGTGAAGGGATGGTCATCTATATTTCAGGCAAAGGGAAATCAGAAAAAAGCAGGTGTTGCAATTTTATTCGCAGATACAATAGGCTTTAAACCAACAAAAGTAAGAAAAGATAAGAATGGTCACTTCATATTTGTTAAGGGCAACACTCAACATGATGAGATTTCAATTATTAACATTTATGCACCCAACCAGAATGCACCTCAATTTATAAGAGAGACTCTAATAGACATATGCAACTTGATTTTTAACACTCCTCTGGCAGTGTTGGATAGATCCTCCAATAAGAAACTAAGCAAAGAAATTTTAGACTTAAACTTAACCATTCAACAATTGGATTTAACAGACATCTACAGAACATTTCATCCTAACAAAATTGAATACACATTCTTCTCATCAGCCCATGGAACATCCTCCAAAATTGATCACATCTTAGGTCACAAGTCTAACCTCAGCAAATTTAAAAGACTAGAAATTATTCCTTGCATCTTCTCAGACCATCACAGAATAAAAGTTAAATTTAGTAACAACAGGAATCTGCATACTCATACAAAAACATAGAAACTAAATAACCTTATGCTGAATGATAGCTGGGTCACAGACAAGATTAAGAAGGAGATTACCAAATTTTTGGAACAAAATTATAATGAAGACACAAATTACCAGAACCTCTGGAATACTGCAAAGTCAGTACTAAGAGGGAAATTTATAGCGCTGCAAGCCTTCCTGAAGAGAACAGAAAGAGAGGAAGTTAACAACTTAATGGGACATCTCAAGGAACTGGAAAAGGAAGAACATTTGGATCCCAAATGCAGCAGAAGAAAAGAAATAACCAAAATTAGAGCAGAATTAAATGAAATTGAAAACAAAAGGATTATACAACAGATCAATAAATCAAAAAGGTGGCTTTTTGAAGAGGTCAATAAAATAGATAAACCTTTGGCTAAGCTAACCAGGAAAAAAAGAGTAAAATCTCTAATTTCATCAGTCAGAAATGTCAAAGACAAAATAACAACAGACTCCTCAGAAATTCAAAAAATCCTTAATGAATATTATAAGAAACTCTATTCTCAGAAATACAAAAATTTGAAGGAAATAGACCAATAGTAGGAAGCATGACATCCTCCTAGACTTAGCCAGAATGAAGTGGAAATGTTTAAGTTCTGAAATAGCATCAATTATACAAAATCTCCCTAAAAAGAAAAGCCTGGGATCAGATGGCTTCACATCAGAACTCTACCAAATCTTTAAAGAAGAACTACTACTTATATTACTTAACCTTTTCCAAAATATAGAAAAAGAAGGAATACTACCCAACACATTCTATGAAGCAAATATCACCTTGATCCCCAAACCAGGAAAAGACCCAACAAGAAAAGAAAATTACAGACCAATATCACTAATGAATATTGATGCAAAAATATTCAACAAGATCCTAGCAAACAGAATCCAGCAACACATCAAACAAATTATACACCATGACCAAGTGGGTTTTATCCCAGGGTCTCAAGGCTGGTTCAACATACATAAATCTATAAATATAATTCATCACATAAACAAAATAAAAAACAAAGACCAAATGATTCTCTCAATTGATGCAGAAAAAGCTTTTGATAATATCCAGCATCCTTTCATGATCAGAACACTTAAGAAAATTGGTATAGAATGGGACATTTCTTAAACTGATAGAGGCCGTTTACAGCAAACCTGTAGCCAATATCATATTGAATGGAGTTAAATTGAAATCATTTCTACTCAGATCAGGAAACAGGCAAGGTTGCCCATTGTCTCCACTGCTTTTTAACATTGTAATGGAAGTCTTAGCTATCGCAATCAGGCAAGAGAAGGCGATCAAGGGTATACAAATAGATAGACTCTCACTGGATTAAAGATTTAAACTTAAGACATGAAACT
>CAUYQV010168389.1:0-30843 GCA_963574575.1 Galagoides demidoff
CTGCCTCCGCCTCCCAAGTAGCTGGGACCACAGGCGCCCGCCACAACGCCTGGCCATTTTTTGGTTGCAGCCATCATTGTTGTTTGGCAGGCCCAGGCTGGGGATTCGAACCCGCCACCTTAGGTGTACGTGGCTGGCGCCCTAGCCGATTGAGCCACAGGCGCCGAGCCAACTTAGACATTCTTATTGCTTCTTTAGGCTTTGTGATTTTTCTATAATCAGCATGAGTTACTTGTTTAATAAAATTGTTTTAAGAATAGTAAATAAGTAAGTGCTGCTGCAGCAATTTCAAAAAGTGGATTTTTGTTTCCAAAAGGTACCGATAAAAGACTCTAAATAGTGACTATGTGTGACTCAAGATTAAATGGCACTGACTTGGTGATTAATATATTATCATTCCTTTATCTATGTAGTGATTGCCTTCTTAAATATAAATTTCAGCTTGAGACTATTTGTTGTGACTTTTTAATTTTCACTCAAAAAACTGACTTTTTCTGATACTTTTCCTGTAATTAGTCTATGTGCCAACAAGTGGCAGTAGTTCCTTATCATGGCAAATTTATTCCCAGTAAGGATTTTACTACAGAAAAGCATTCTAATGTGTTATGGATGTTTTTATTCTTTGTAATATTTTTATTCTTTATTAAAATCTTTGAATTTAATTGAATATGGTAGATATTTCTTAGATACAGTCATGCATGGCTTAACAATGGAGATATATTCTGAGAAAATGTGTCATTAGGCAATGTTAACATTTTGCAAACATCACTGGGTATATTTACAAAAACCCAGATAGTATAGCCCCCTACGCACCTAGGCTATATAGTACAACCTATTGCTCCTAGGGTACAAACATGTACCGCTTGTTACTGTATTGTATACTGTGTGCAACTGTAATACACTGGTGAGTATGTGGGTATCTAAATGTACCTAAACATAGAAAAGGCTTAGGATGTTATGAGGGCTGTGACTTCACTAGGTGATAGAAATATTTCAGCTCCATTATAATCTTATGAGACCACTATTGTATATACAGTTCATCATTGACCAAAATGTCATTAGGTACATGACAATAATGAGATTTTTCCAAAGAAAAGAGAAAAATAATTTTTTAAGAGATACAATGCAGCAAAGTCACAGATAGCCTAGTCCATTAGAGTCACTTGAGGAATAACACTAGTTTGTCTCTCTAGTATTCCTAATTAACTAGAAAGTTCTGGACTGCTTCCTAAGTGACTCTCCTAAAATGTCATTTTCATATGACTTAAGAAGGGCAAGAAAAGCCATGCTTGTTAGATTTCTCCTAATTGTAGGATAAAAATATCCAGGTTTTAGAACTGGGAGGGACTTTAGAGATTTAGACAAAGTTCCCACATTACAGCTGAAGAAACTGACATCAAGAGCTAGGTGTTTTCAATTCCCAAGATGTGGCAGCCACCCAAGTGCCCATCAACCAATGAATGGATTAACGATCTGTGGTATACGTATATCATAGAATACTATTCAGCCATAAGAAAAAAGACTTTGCATCTGTCATGTTAACCTAGATGGAGTTGAAGAATATTCTCCTTAGTAAAGGATCCCAAGGATGGAAAAGTATCCAACATAACACCACAATGCTAACATGAAACCCGTGGATGAACAACTACAGTCCCACAAGAGAGAAAAACATAATTAAACTCAAGTCGGGGGAGGGAAGGAGAAAGGAGGAAGGACATTGGTGCGCTCTCACCTAATGGGCATAATGTAAGGGTATATGGCACACTTCCTGGGTGACGACTCAACTAAACTCAGACTTTACCTAACAAATGCAAACAAGGTAGCCTAATTGCTTGTACCCTCATATTAATCTGATTTTTTTTTTTAAAGAGCTAGGTGTTTTGTTCATAGTCCCTTGAAGAGGCAGAACTAAACCCCAAGTTATGCAGGAACTTTTGACAAATGTGCTCAAACCGGGCACATGTGTCAATTTGTGAAATTTGTGGTCAATTTATAAAGCTTGAGTTAACAAAGCCAGCTCTTTACAAACCAAGCAGTTCCTCTTAGTTACTGTGCTTGCAGTTCAGATAGGTTAAAGAATAAAACCTAGTCTGTAGCTGTTAGGCCAGTCACTTGGGAATTTTTCAAGTGGGAATGATTAGGAGAACATAAATTTTCAACTAAAACCCAATTATGGTTGCTGAATTGGTAACCAATACAAATATTTAAATATTCCATAATAGTAAAATAAAAATTACCAGGTCCACAGTGTAGATAAAATTTTACCAAATACAAGTATCTGTTTTATTCACACTGAATTTCAAATTACATTTATGCTTCATCTAATTCTCATGTCCTTTATTTCACGTCTAAAGGGGAACTTCGAACTTACTCTCGCTTGGAATTCACAACCATGTTGCTTACTTTCTGTACTCTGAGACTGGAGTCTTCCCTTTAGCTACCTGTGTCTGCTTGTCACAGGACAAGACGGTAGAAAGCTTTCCCAGTTCCCTAACCATTTAGTTTCTCTCCCTTCGTTTTGAAAACGGGGAGCCACACATATAGTTACAAACCACAGCTATTTTAAATGATCATTCCTTGGATCCGTAGTTGCGACACATTTCTTCCAGAATGGCGATTCTCAACCTGTGGGTCACTACCCACAGGAACTGTATTAAAGAGCTGTGGCATCAGGAAGGTTGAGAACCACTATAATTAAAAAAAAAAAATAGAAAATGAAGAGAATGAAAAACACGAGGAAGCCTTAAGTTCAATGTGAAAATTCACCTTTCTGCTAGGTGCAGCGGCTCACACCTGTAATCCTAACACTCTGGGAGGCTGAGGTGGGTGGACTGCTTGAGCTCACAAGTTCAAGACCAGCCTGAGCAAGAGGGAGGCCTCATCTCTACTAAAAACAGAAAAACTAGCCAGGTGTGGCACCTATGGTCCCAGCTTCTAGGGAGGTTGAGACAAGAGGATCTCTTGAGCCCAAGAGTTTGAGGTTGCTGAGAGCTATGACGCCATGGTACTCTACCCAGGGCGGCGTAGTAAGACTGTTAAAAAAAAAAGTCATCCTCCCCATCAGGAGGATCCTCTAGAAACCTTTTCCTGTCACCCCTAACTCTTCAGGACCAGCAGCTCCTCAGTAATGCACGTTTCTTCTAAATGCTCTGGATGAAATCTATGATCCAGTAGGTTCCTAAAAGGAGGACAGCTTTGACTTCTTGATGAATCATTACCTTTGCTTTCTTTCAGTTCATTGGCCTGTCTTCAGGCTTTGTGGGTGGAGTTGTAGCAGTCTAATTCATGTATACACAACAAAAGAAAAGAGAAGGAGAACTTTAATAAATCTCAAGACTGGAGATGACTTTAAAGTAAAAACTAACAAAAGAAAATAAAAGATTGAAAAGTTGGAATGCACCAAATAGTTAGACTTCTATGCATCAAAAAGATGGGTGTAGGTTTAAATATAAGCGATCATTTGTGGGAAATACTAAAATAAATGTTGTAGACTAGATGAGTTCAAACAAGTGAGTGAAATAAAAGCTCTAAATTCTCAATGGATAATGGACAAAGGATATGAATAGACAATCACATACAACTGAGTAATAAACATTTGATAAAATAATCTCCTCACTAATAATCAAATAACTAAGAATTAAAATGGCAAAATAGGGCAGCACCCATAGCTCAGTCAGTAGGGCACTGACCACATACACTAAGGCTGCCAGGTTCAAACCCAGCCCAGGCCAGCTAAAAGAACAATGACAACTGCAACAGAAAATAGCCAGGCATTGTGGCAGGCACCTACTACAGGCTCCCAGCTACTTGGGAGACTGAGGCAAGAGAATCGCTTAAGCCCAAGCATTTGAGGTTGCTGTGAGCTGTGACACCACGGCACTCTACCCAGTGGGACAGCTTGAGACTCTGTCTCAGAAAAAACAAAATAAAAGGGCAAAATATATGAGAATTTACTTACCTACCAATGCAGCAAAAGTATACCAAAATGTGAATGCCTCGAGCTGATGAAAGTGTGATGAAATGGGTCCTTTAAAACCCTGCTGGTGGTAGCAATAAAAATGAACATAACCTTTCTGAATACAATTTCACAATGTATTTAGAAAGTCTTTAAAATATTCTACTTTCTGACCCTGTAATTCTTTTAGTAACATATACTAAAGAAATAACCCAAAATATCCACAAATAGTTTGACATTAAAATGACTAATACAATGTTTTTTGTGTGTAAGTGGAAAATTAATATCTAACATTAGGGGTCTGTTTAGGCAAATCCCATAAATAAAATATCAGTTATTTGAAATGGTGATTATAAATAATTTTTTAAATAAGAAAAATCTCTATTCTATAATAGTACAAAAGAGCAGGACACAACTATTTTTTTTAAATGCATGGGGAAACAAGAATAAAATGGAGCATTTTCAAAGGTTAATAGTGGTGACAACTGGGAAGTGGGATTTCAATTCATTTTATTTCTCCTTCTTTATGCTTTTAGGCATTTAAAAAACTTCCTCTATCCATCATGTATCCCTTTTCTAACTGGAAAAAACAGAGAGAGGAATAAAAGAAGGAGAAAAGCTAGAAAATGAAATAAGAATTAAACAAATTATTGTGATTTCTCCATCTTCCTGGGGGAAAAAAATTCTTCAGAAGACCCTACAGAGCCACCCTCCACGTAGTTCTCCTTGGCCTGATGCTTGCGGAGAAGAGTTGGTTTATTGCAATATCAACGTAGTAATTGAGAAATGTCCTAGTTCCTGCCACGTGTCTTTATAGGGTACTGGGTTCTCTGCAATAACATGCATAATAATCTTTTTAGCAATCCCTGCAATTACGGGGTTGCCAAACTGGAATTGTTACTATATCTGAGACAGGTACACACACATATGCACGCACGCACAATGCGAGCACTGCAGAACCAACGAGCCCCTTGAAGAAAAACAGTGTAATTAGCTCTCTTTTAGATGGGAAGCTATTTTTCAACAACCTAAATATAAACAGATTTCGTAGTTATTTTTTCATCAAAAAATACTAATCACGAATTTCTACCACATGTCAGTCAGAAGTCAGGTAGATGACACCATTTCTCACCTGTCTCACACTGCTGTGGACCTTAGGGTGACAGAGTGAATTGGTGACTTGGAAGACATACAGACCCACTCAGCTTTGGAGTTGAATAAGCAATGAAGGAAGTTCTCAAGTTGCACCGTGAGAACCTGTTTTCTCAAGCAGAACTTAATTAGAACCGTACAATTATCAAAGCATTTATGGAGAATGCTAACCTTACACCCACTGCTGGGGTTCTGATGAGCTGATTTCCTACTGAATTGTTCTCATCCAGCGTGTGTCAGTGTGTGTGTGTGTGTGTGAGAGAGAGAGAGAGAGACAGAGAGAGAGAAGAAGGGAAGGAGAGTTAAGAGTTGCAGTTACTTCTGTTTCTGCTCAGTATCGACAATGTGCCCCTCCCATCTTGCTTGTAAGGCCAAATATTTTCTCTCTGCTTGTCCAGAGTTCAAGTGGAACAATATCTTAACACCTAGTGCTAGTCCAACTATTGCTTTAACTCCAAAGTTATAAAGATAATTAGTGATAGTGGTTTTATTGCAACCCACTTGTATTCCCTTATTCCATTGCCTTAGTGTGATGTCCTTGTTTGCTTTTCCCAAAGAGAAAATTGAGATATGACTATCAGATTGCATCTTCAAATGTAAGGGAAAATAGAAAATTAAGACAACTAACTAAATAATTCTAGAGGGGGAACTGGCCTTTTGTGGTGTGAACGAGTCCCATTGTTCTGGGATGACTGTTTTAGAGCTGATTCAGAGACGGCCCCTTCACCAAGGATTGCTGTCCATGCAAATGAGGAGGTCTCACATCTACGTGGGGTCAGGAAAGAAAACCTGCCATGACCAGGTGGACAGGAGAGCATCAAGGACAATCAAGGGATTTGGGGGAAAGGATGGGAGCAGGCAGGAGGTAAAACAGTCTGTCTCAGCTCAACACATTATCTGGGAATAGGGTCTTGGGAGGAATGGTGGAGGGGCCCGTTCAGTCTGACACATGTACACACGTGGGCGCGCTCGCACACATAAACACAAGTATGCACACCCCAGGGAACCTCTTGGATTCTCTGCCTTGGACTGTGCTGATACGCACACACCCTTTGGCCTCTTTCCTTAGGAAAGTGCAATTTCTTCTACTTTACTGCTCTGACCTGGATAATTTTCACTTGTCCTTAAACACCTAATTCTAGCAGCGCGGCTCCGGCATGCTTTCTCTGAGCTCCCCTCTTCCCTCGGCTCTCATACACACTCCTCCTCTGTGTTCCCGCAGCACCTTGAGCATGCCCCACTACAGTGCTTTTCCCATCGCTCAGCAGTTGTCTGTTCACAGGTTGGTCCCCTTTTGGGGGGACTGCTGGAGGGGCAGGGACATCATCTTTCCTCTTCATGTTCCAATATGGTACAGAGGGCTTATCACAAATGACTAAATGACTCCATTCATTTGACCCAGGACCTACTCTGCGCTCAGCCCTGGGAACACAGTGGGCAGGACACAAACGGCCCCGTCTCATGATTCCTGTGTTCTGTTAAGGGACCCTGACATTCCATAAAGCTCTAAGAAATTATATTTAGTGTGCTGGGTGACTGTCAGGTCAGTCTGACATGTATATAAAATAAATGCTTCTTTTGCTGCTTTATCCTGCTTTGATTCACAATAGACCTGCTGAGAAACACTCAGGATTCAAGATTCCGGTTTTCTTAGGTAAGTGACATTTTATAAGGAGTGCTAACAGAGCGATAACAAAGATAAATTGGCCTGAGGCTGGCTATTAATCTTTCACAGCAACACCTAAAAAGATTGGCACTATAGTCATACAGTGGAATAAAGGCAGTCACTGCCAAACCTCATTTAATTGAATTCTGCTAATTTTGAATTTGTGAATTACTCATTTAGAAACTGGGCTGACCTGTACTTTGATTTTGCATATAGAGAATTTGGTGTCTTTTCTTTTTGTGTGTGTGTAAGACAGAGTCTCACTCCGTCGCCGTGGGTAGAGTGCCGTGGCATCATAGCTCAAAACCACCTCAAACCCTTGGGCTCAAGCAATCACCTTGCCTCAACCTCCCGAGTGGCTGGAACTTCAAGGCACCTGCCACCACACCTGGCTAGTTTTTCTATTTCTTAGTAGGGATGGAGCCTAACTCTTGCTCAGGCTGGTTTTGAACTCCTGAGCTCAGGCAATCCACCCACACTGGCCTCCCAGAGTGCTAGGATTACAGGTATGAGCCACCTCACCTGGCTTGAGAATTTGGTTTCTAGAGAAAATTAATAATAGCAATGAAGCCTTTAACAGTTCCCCAGACTGTAAGTCTTTCATATATGTTATTTCATTGGATAATTAGACTAACTACTGCCACCTTTGGAATCTTGACCTGTGGGTTTTAGCTGCTTAGTAGAACAAACTGAAGTTTGCTGAGTCACTGTCCTCTTGTCATTGTCCTCTCTTAATTGGCCATCACTTAAGCAGGAACACTCACTTCAGCCATTGAACCAGGTATTGACTCCATCCTCATAGCATTCCCAAGGACCTCATAGGTTCCAGTTTGAAATATTACATCTTAAAAAAAAAAAAAAACCTGCAAGCTCCTGCTTTCAAGAATAAAGCTGAAGAATCTTGACATCTTGACTCACCACTTCTTTTCTCTCACACTCCAAGTCTTCAGAGAAAATGCTCCTTCATTACAAGTGCAGCGAAATGCTTAAATAGAATTTTCAGCTGAGACCCCAAATACTTATAGGTATTAGATACCGAAGTAACTTTTGAGACAGACCATACCAAGCAATTATTAAGCAGATATTAAGCTGAAATCTGTTAGTATAGCGCTTAAAAATCCTTTACCCTACACTGAGATGATAAAGGGAGCAAAAATTGGTGGCAAAATTTACTCACAGAAAACTGCTCTGTGATTGCCTCTCCCCACGCCTGTGGGAGTGGAGGAGGGCTCTTCTCTCTCACAAGTGAAGGGGCTGGTGCCTGACTCAATCCTGGAAAATCCTAAAGGCAAAGAAGGGCTGGCAGTAGATCCGGAGGCTAGATAAAGGCAGCAGGAGCCAAGGGGAGTGTGTCAGGGCAAAGGATGTGTGAGAGCCAACCTGAAGCCATCTGGGGAATTGTTTAATGGATATGAAGTTTGAGTTTTGCAAGCTGAAAGAGTTCTGGAGATTGGTTACACAACAATATGAATGTACTTAACAACGCTGAATTGTACACTTAAAAATGGTTAAGATGGTAAATTTTAAGTTATGTCTATTTTCCCACAATTTAAAAATGATTTAAGAACCAGAAAGACTAAACCATGCACAAAAAAAATTGTATTCCCTAAAAGAATGAAAATATAATGGTAATTTCCAAAGCAATGGAGGAAAAAGAAAAGATGTAGAAAACATTATCAATCTGAAAGAAGGAAAGAAAAACAAAATAAAAATGATGAGGGCTGGGTGCAGTGGCTCATACCTGTAATCCCAGCACTCTGGGAGGCCAAAGTGGATTGTCTGAACTCACAGATTCAAGACCAGCCTGAGCAAGAGGGACACGCTGTCTCTAAAAATAGCCAGGCATTGTGGTGGGCTCCTGTAGTCCCAGCTACTCAGGAGGCTGAGGCAAGAGAATAACTTGAGCCCAAGAGTTCGAGGATGCTGTGAGCTGTGAAGCCGCTGCACCCTACAAAGGGCAACAAAGTTAGACTTTGTCTCAAAAAATAAAATAAGAAAAACAAAATAAAAATGACTATAAACAGAAAATACAAAATAACTGGAAAAAATAATGGGCTCTAAAGATACTAAAATACACCCAAATAGATTAAGCATACCAATTAAAAGACAAAAATTTTGAGATTGGACTCAAAATCAAAATCCATGTTTATGCTTTCCACAAGAGATAACACCTAAAACAAAAGCACAAGAAAGCCTTAAAAAAGACAAATATGCCAGGCATAGTGGCTCACACCTGTAATCCTAGAACTCTGGGAGGCTGAGGCAAGTGGATCACTGGAGCTCAGGAATTGACACCAGTCTCAGCAAGAGCAAGACCTTGTCTCTAAAAACAGGCAGGCATTGTGGTACACACCTGTAGTCCTTGGAAGTCTGAGACAACCGGATCACTTGAGCCCAAGAGTTTGAAGTTACTGTGAACTGTGATTCCATACCACTCTACCAAGGATAACAAAGTGAGACTCCATCTCAAAAAAAAAAAAAAAAGAAGAAAGACAGATAAAGATATGTGGTGAACCCATTTTAAAGCTATAAATAATAAAATTTAGCCTCAGCACCTGTAGCTAAAGCAGCTAAGGCACCAGCCATATACACCAGAGTTGGCGGGTTGGAATCCAGCCTGAGCCCGCCAAACGACAATAACAACTACAACCAAAAAATAGCCAGGCATTCTGGCAGGTGCCTGCAGTCCCAGCTACTTAGAAGGCTGAGGCAAGAGAAGCTCTTAAGCCCAGGAGTTGGAGGTTGCTGTGAGCTGTGATGCCACAGCACTCTACCCAAGGGGATAGCTTGAGGTTCTGTCTCAAAATAATAATAATAGAATTTAAATTAAACATCCTTAATGGAAATATAAAAAGATACCTTATTATAGGAAAAACTTGCTAAGAACATTCACTCATTATAAACTTGTCTTCACTAAAAATTTAGCCTCAAAACATACAAAACAAAAATTGTTAGAAAAACTGACAAATCAACAATTCTAGTGGGAAAATGTACCTTCTATTAGGTAAACAGATTAAGTAGACAAGACCAGTTTGAAATGTAGGTGACAATAGCAGACTTGACCCAATGAAGATCAATACCTACTCCAGATACAGAACAAAGTATCAACAGCACATTGACAAAACCTGATCACATACTAGGTCACAAGAGAAATATAAAAGTTTTACATACCACTCTCCATTAATATGTTAAAGAAAAAAGAAAGCCACAGTTTAGATATACGTCAAGGCCCACACTGATAATCATGTAACCAAAGTTTAAGACACCCTGATTTCCCTGAAATTCTAGCACTAATCTTAAAACACAAAATGTAACCTTTACATCATTGCTGTCATCATAATTCAGTGACATTAAACAAAGCAGCTTAAACAGCTCTGCTTGCCTTAAAAAGAAAATGAACACATAATAGAAAATCATGAGAAAGGTCAAACTACTTTCTCCTTTATGCTTTATAAACTGTGCTGTAACGGCTGTACCCAAGACTTATTACCATTTTCTGTTTGGAGTACACCAGTTTGCAAACTGTTCTTTTATATGCCTAATACACTTTGAAAAATTTTATAACTTGATCTGATTTTATTTATTTATTTGATTTAGTTATTTATTTATCTGGCACCCTGGGTAGAGTGCTATGGCGTCATAGCTCACAGCAACCTCAAACTCCTGGGCTTAAGGGATCCTCTTGCCTCTGCCTCCGTAGTAGCTGGAACTACAGCCACCCACCATGATACCCAGGTAATTTTTCTATTTCGGTAGAGACAGGGGTCTTAATCTTGCTCAGGATGGTCTCAATCTCCTGAGCTCAAGCAATCCTCCCAGAGTGCTAGGATTACAGACATGAACCACAGCACCTGGCCTTGATTTTATTTTTGACTGTTTTTGGTGTCAGAAGCAAGGCCTGAAGGTGACCCTTGATAAGCCAAGGTCAACAAGTAATCAGGTGCCAGTCCTCTGAGAGCCCAATGCATTCACTGCTTTGTTGCAGACACGAGGGTAAACCCTAGGATAAATCTCTCTCAGATCCAAGCCTCAGTCTCTGCGTTTTGAGCTCTCCAACTTTGTTATGCATACCTATGTTTGTTTCTTGAAGTTTCTTGGTAAGTCATACTTTCCTCTTCAAGGAAAGTATGATTCCCTGGGTACCAGAAGAGTAGTTCCATGGGCTGGACTCCCCATGGGTGATTTAGCATTTGAGGGAAACCAAAGGCAAAGACGAGCTCCACCTGGTCTAACCCACTAGAGTCTTGCGCCTTTCTGGAAAAATAAGTAAACTTCACATGGAAATTTTGGAATTGCAGTGGTCATTCTGAGAAACCTACAAATTAGACAAAACAATTCATCTTAGGGGATCCCTTGACAAAAGAGGATCCTGGACCTCTCAAATGCAATGGAAATATATTATTTGATTAGTATACAGAAACTTCCAAAAGATAGAATGACTCAAAAAAATAGGCTCTCTTACAAAATCTCTTAATTTTTTATGCCAGCAAAAAAAAAGTATAGGCCAAGCTCAGACACTTGAACTTTAACCCACCTCCCCTCAAAAACCCCTGGGTCTCCCTAGAGTAACTGCCTAAGGCTAAAAAATAAAACAAGCTAATTGGAAATAGACTGAATATTTCACCTACTCGGATAAGCTTTGGACATATCCAGACAGCTCTGTATGTTTCCTCTGTCACTGGCCTAAAATTGAGTCCACAGACTGACCTTTGACAATGGACAAATATACCCCAAAACTCCTTTTGGCCAAAACTTGCATGTTTTCACCATGCCTTTGAGATATAAATTTTCTACCCTCTCTTTTCTGGGACTTGAGAACCATATCTTTTAAATGTAAACTTTAGAGAGATGACTCATCAGAAAGGAAACAAAAAAAGAGCTATTTAGACATACTTGCAAACTGACAGTGAAACATCTTTAAGGTCTTTCCCACAAATATTAGTTTAAAAGAGAAAAAAGAAGAAGTTTTGCAAGTAAACTTAACTTCCAGAAACACCATCTGGAACCAGCTGTTCTTTTATAAACTAGTGAGTTTTGTATTACTGTACCTGAAAAACGACTAAAAATTTAGAATAAAAGCCGTAAGATCTCTGTTTTTACCTGTCTCCGTGTTTTGAGCTCTGTCTGTCTGTATGTATGTTAGGTGTATGTGATTTTTTTACCTCCAATTAGCATTATCAAACTTAATTTTTAAAAAAGCTTCATTTAATTGGCTTTCAAAAAGAATAAGTGCTTACATAAATTAAGTATCTTAAAAGTTCCAGAGAAATAGAATCTGACTAAAGTACTAAAGTTCATGCGCCTTGGATAATATTTGGTAAATAAAAACATCGTTGGTTTGAGGAAAAAACAACCATCAGACGTGTCTTCAGAGTATTTGCCATTAAATATGGTTCAGACAAGCAACTTTTTATGCCTAGGTTTACTAGTAAAATAAACTTATGTTATCTCTATATTGCTACATTTGTCAACAAGAAAAATAAGATGATGGTTAGCTGTTTTCTATCATAAGTTTTTCATGAGGAATCCAAACATAATTATTAAAAATAAGTGAATTCGGTAGATATAAGTAAAATAAAAGCTAATAAATAAATCTTTTAAAAATAGCTTCAGAAATCTCTTAATAGACCTTAAAGTTATATTAAGTTAAATTAAATGATAGATATTCATTGAATATTTATATAATTTTTAAATAAGATAAAATACTGAAACAGCAATTGTTGACCGTGTTTATTTACTTTTGGTTTTGAAGGAGTTCAGAACGTGTTACCCCAAAAAATACCACTCTGGTATACTGACTATTTAGAGTTAAAACACTTAAAAAACAACAGAGTCAATGAAAAAGAAAGTGACAGGAAAAATCTACTCTGAACTTTTACCTTTTTCTGCAAAGCAGGTGATAAAACTCCCACGTGAAAGATGTCCTCTCTAGACCAGAAGGAAAGTAAAATCCTTGTCATCAAGGATTGGAAGTTGAGGCTGAAAGAAATCTGTATGAATAAACTTTTTTTTTTGAGACAGAGTTCCCTATGTCACCCTCAGTAGAGTGCCATAGCATCACAGCTCACAGCAACCTCAAACTCTTGGACTTAAGCAATTCTCTTGCCTTAGCCTCCCAAATAGCTGGGACTACAGGCACTGGCCACAACGCCTGGCTATTTTTTGGTTGTCGTTGTCATTGTTTGGCAGGCCCAAACGGGATTCAAACCCGCCAGCCCTAGTGTATGTGGCTGGCACCTTAGCCTCTGAGCTATAGGCACTGAGCCATGAATAAACTTTTTTAAACTAACCCTTATCCAATTCAATTTTGTGTCTTTGGGTCTTCATTTCCTTAGCAGGGCTCCTATTTCACATAGAATTTGTATGAAATAATTTTTTTTTTTTTTGAGACAGAGTCTCACTATGTCTACCTCCATAGAGTGCTGTGGCATTACAACTCACAGCAACCTCAAACTCTTGGGCTTAAGTGATTCTCTTGCTTCAGCCTCCCAAGTAGCTGGGACTATAGGCGCCCACCACAACACCGGGCTATTTTTTTGTTGTAGTTGTCATTATTGTTTAGCAGGCCCGGGCTGGGTTCAAACTCGCCAACCCCAGTGTATGTGGCCAGTGCCCTAGCCACTGAGTTACGGGCACTGCCTGAAATAAATTTTGATGCCTGTCTCCTGTTAATCTATCATATGTCAATGTAATCCTGATACCTAGTCAAAAACCCCAAGAGAATTGAGATAAAATTTTGCCTCCCTTACAGTTCCTTATTAAATTACTAAAGATATTTGGTCTGTTAATATGCCCTTTTTGCCATGGTGGGAATTTATACTAACAGGAAGCCTATATCTATAAAACTATAAGATTTACTAGTCTGCCCATACAGAATGGTGATGTGACAGTTCACAATTGTACACCTCCTACTTCTCTCTATAAATAGAGAAATGTTACTGATGTTTAAAAATTATCATCAGTATATATAATTACAACTACTAGAAATTATAAAGGTGAAAGGAAACAACTGGGGAAAAATATGCAGAGATAATAGTATGTGTTTTTAATAAGAAAAAGTATACAAGGTATGAAGAAGGCATATTTGTTAAGGAAAAAAAGAAAAGTATTTGTTTCTATAAGAAAATAAGACTACTGGTTATTTCAGAAGGGCAAAGAAGAAAGAGTAGGATAAAACCTAAATGGACAGAGAGAGATTTTGTCACTAAGCTGGCTAAAATTCAATGAATTTATTATAAATAATTTTTAAAATGAACCTTAATATCAAAAGTACACTGAAGCAAAACTAGAATTTTTCCTTCTCTTTGTTAAAATGCCGAAGTTTTCTTTGATAATTGTTCTGTTCGTGATTAGATATTAGGAAATTTGGGGGGGATTTTATTAACCTTGAAGTCATTTGCCTAGGAAACAAAGAATCTGTGTTTTCTCAGAATAATACCTTGTGTTTCATGTTGTCTTTATCATGTCTTTGATTACTCAAGCAATATTATATATCACAGAAATAAACAAATTTCCTTGTCAATTGCCTTAAAATAAATACATTTCAAGTTTTTCTTTATCCATAGAGATTGTTTCACTCTGATGCTTTCCTGAAAGCTTTTGCAAGCAGCTTTGATACAAAATTATAAGAAATTCTCTCTAAGAGTAGAATCAGAACGTTTTAAAACAATAACTGAGCAAATGACATAAAGGCTGTGTTGATCAGTTTGATGGAAGTATTTCGGATTGCATGTGAAAACCCCACACTGTACCCCAGAAGTGCATTAATGTACATAGTTACCATTCAATAAAAAAAGGGGGGGAAACAAAATTATAAGAAATTTATGAAATGGATTCTGACAAGCCCAGATTTCTGATAATTTGGAGCTGAGATTGTTCCCAGTGTTATGAGCTTTATAAATGAAGCTAATTGATGGAAACTTGGGAGATGTCACCACACCAGCTCATGTACAGACAACCTTTGTGCCTGTTGCTGTGTGGGTCAAGCAGAAAGGTCACCAGAACACTGATGACATCACCAGAGACATTAAACTGCAAACCAGGAAAATTCATTAGATTGAAAGTGCTATTTGGGGGGGGAATGAAGTTTATGTGTCAATAAGTGAGAAATTATAGCCCCAAATCTTAAAGATCCCAAAGTGCAGGTTCAGGTATTCTACCAGATGGGGAAAGCACAACCGATTGATCTATTTAGTCGATTAAATCTTGGCTCTCAGGGACCTTGGCTTGGGGGTAGTTTTCAAACTCTTGGTATTACCTTCTAATAGTTATAATGATAATTTCCACGTGTGTTGTATTCTCTCAAGAGTCCCAAAGGCTTGTCAGCAGCCACTAACTTGACAAATGATCTCTGTGAGGATGGAGGAAAAAAATTCTAGAAACAAGAATCACTCAAAGGATGAATCTACTTGGAGTCTAGTTTACACGTATAGATGTGTACGGAAAAGAAAACAACAGGTGGTAACCGACAGTAGCCCTAAATAGTAGGTCATATCATACTCTTAATTTCAACTGAGAGGATGACCAAAAGTAGGGAGGGATGGGGGTAGAGGGACTGTTAAAGAAAAATAAAAATGAAGGCCGTGGTGTAAATGTACCCCAAGGCCAAACACCCGTAAACATTGAGCCAAAACTTCTCATCTTGATTTTCCCCAACCACTGCCTCTAACTTTAAACAAAACACAAAAACTAAGCTCTGTGTCCTTGTCAGCACAATTCAATAGAATTAAACTAATCAGCTATAGACAGATGCTTGCCTTAAAAAGAATGTTAATGTATAACAGAAAATCGTTGAGAAAGGTCAAAATACTTCCTCCTCATGCTTTTATTTTTTATTTATTTTCTTCTTTTGGAGTCAGGGTCTTGCTATGACCCTGGCCGGAGTGCAGTGGTGCAATCATAACTCATTACAGCTTCCAATTCTTGGGCTCGAGGGATCCTCCCACCTCTGCCTCCCAAAGCACTGGGATTTCAAACATAAGTCACTGTGCCTGGCTTCTCTGTGTGCCATACAGACTGTGTGTGACCGCTGTGAGCAGGGCTTCTTTTTTTTTTTCCAAGACAGAGTCTCAAGCTGTCGCCCTAGATAGAGTGCCGTAGCAACCTCCAACTCAGGCTCAAGTGATCCTCTTGCCTCAGTTTTTCTATTTTTAGTAGAGATGGGGTCTTGATTTTATTCAGGCTGGTCTTGAACTCATGAGCTCGAGCATTACATCCAACTTGGCCTCCCAGAGTGCAGAGAAGCAGGGCCTCTTATCAAATGGTTTGAGGGGTTCCAGTTTTCAAAAATTTTGAACATGCAGTAAACCTAAAAAAAATTTTTTTTTAACACTGGGGTTCCTTTTTTTACTCAAGATGTTTAACTAGTCCAAATGACAATTAAACCTTTAGAGCAGCAATTCCCAACCTGTGGGTCAGGACCCTTTTGGGGGTCAAATGACCCTTTCACAGGGGTCGCCTAAGACAATCCTATGTATCAGATATTTATACTACAATTCATAACAGCAGCAAAATTACAGTTATGAAGTAGCAACAAAAATAATTGTATGGTTGGGTGGCACCAGAACATGAAGAACTGTACTAAAGGGTTGTAGCATTAGAAAGGTTGAGAACAACTGCTTTAGAGAATAAGAGGTTGAATACAGCATCACAGTTGACAGTGTAGATGCTAAATAAACCACAGATTTTTTTTTAAGGGTTCTTTTTAAGGAGTGGGAAATATCAGAAACATAGGGAAATCCAGAATTACACACACACAAAAAGATAGAAAATAAAGAGAGAAAAATTGTCCTTAACTGCACCAT
Organism: Galagoides demidoff; assembly: GCA_963574575.1. Classification (NCBI taxonomy): domain Eukaryota; kingdom Metazoa; phylum Chordata; class Mammalia; order Primates; family Galagidae; genus Galagoides; species Galagoides demidoff. The sequence continues at coordinate 16,577 of CAUYQV010168389.1, forward strand.
TCCGTGCAGTGGACTGAAGGAACACAACTGTTATAACCACAGTCATACCTTCTGTCGCAGTAAGAATCTTGACACCTACCTCCACTTCTGCCACCACCCTGAGTCGGTCTGCCCGTATAGATGCCTGGTGTAGGTTGTGTGTGCTCTCTTGGTGATTCTTCTACCATCCAGCACCATTCCATTTACCCCTTCCATGGCCTTCTTCAAGTCATCTATTCTTTCAAAATACACAGAAGCAAATCCTCAAGATCACCCAGTTCACTGATCATAAGCTACACCGACATCACTCGGGGTTCCATATCAAGAAAACACTTCACTGAGATCTCTCTCTGTTGTATCCAAATTGAGGCCAAACACTCCAAGACAAGTGTTCGGATCTGCATTTGCCCTGCTGCTGCCTTCTCTGGTTAGACATTGGAAAATGACTTCAGCCCCTTTCACGCTGGTATTCAGTATTTGGGTGTGTGTGACTACTTCAAGATCATCACCTATGAGAGTAAGAATGGGATCGGGATCAAGTGTAACATCTATGAGACTGACTCCTTGACCTTGATCTGGATTTTGATCTTGACCAAGAATGGGATTCAAAGTGTTTCAAAAGTCTTGATAAATACTGAGAGATCCTGACCTGCTCGATGGAGAGTGTGACTGAAAGTGAGACTCATTTACTTAAGCTAGGATGCATTCAGTCTCCCAGATTCTTTCAATTCTACTTCATTCTTGCTTTCTACTCCTCTTCATTCTTCATCGAGTTTTTTATTTTTCATTCTTTGTGTATTCTTCCTCAGTTCAAACGATTCAAAATAGCCTGAAAAAAATTTCACATGCATCTATCTGACCAACCTTCTATTCATTTGTTTTTGCCCTATTCAATTTTAATTTTCTGATCTTTAATACCCTTCATTAGCCTTCTTTTATCTTGATTGGTGTTCCACATTCTTGGAAAAAACTCTTCAATTTCTTCATGAGCGTTAACTCTGCCCTCAAAGTTGTTCTCCCCTAGATCACTCATGTCCACCAGGTGCTCCCCCAGAACTAAATAAGAGACAAACTTTAAAATTTTTTAAACTTGATCTGATTTTATTTTTTATAATACAATGCAAATGAATTAGAAATGGGCCAAAAAGAGTCGATGAGCAGTGGCATAGGCCTGTAATCCTAGCACTTTGAGAGGTCAAAGCAGGACGATTACTTGTGGCCAGGAGATGGAGACCAGCCTGGACAACACAGTGAGACCCACCTCTACCAAAAATTTTAAAATTAGCCAGAGTTGGTGGCATATACTTGTTGTCCTAACAACTTGTGAAGATGAGGTGGGAACCCAGGAGTCCAAGGTTCCAGTGAGCTATGATCATTCTACTGCAAGCCAGCCTGGGAAACATAGCAAGACTTTGTCTCAAAAAAAAAAAAAGAGGAAGAAGAAAGAAAAGAAATCAACAGAAAGAAACCATATTTTTAAATCTCTCCTTTGAAAGCTTTAAAATACTTTCCTAAGTAACTCATGGGTTAGAGAAGAAATTACAATATAAATTGCAAAGTATTTAGAACTGAATGACAATTACAATACTGTATATAGAGAAATTGTAGGTTACAGCTAAACCAGCATTGAAACAAAAAGTTTGAAAATTTGTTAAGTGTTATTTGAAGACACAAGTAATAGAATAATAAATCTAGAGAGAGAAAATAATAAAGTACAGAAATTAATAAAAGAAAAAATAAAATAAAATGCCAATTTTTTTTTAAAAAAAGAGTAATAAAGGAAAATAATCTCCAAGTTGAAGACCAAGATAAAAGATGGAAGACACAAACAATATTGGGGATAAAAAAAAAAAAGATATAACTATATATGGAACCAAATCCTCTAATCATAAGAGAATTTTAAAAAAGATAGTTCTATAACATCGTCATACTAACATATGTGACAATGTAGATATAAAACTATATTTATGAGGCCAAGCATGGTGTCTAACTCTTGTGATCCTAGCACTCGGGGAGACCGAGGCAGGAGGACCCCTTCAGCGCAGGAGTTGGAGATCAGCCTGAGCAAGAGCAAGAGCAGGGCCCCATCTCTATTAAAAATAGGAAAATTAGCAGGGTGTTATGATGGGAACCTGTAGTCTCAGCCACCCAGGAAGCTGAGGTAGGAAGATCACTTGAACCCAGGAGTTTGAAGTTACAGTGAACTGCACTGCACCTGCGTGACAGAGTGAGACCGTGTCTCAAAAATATATAGAGAGGGGGCCAAAAATGTATGCACATTTTAAGAAAGAAAAAACTGCATTAAAATTGTAATAACCCATATATACTGATAACAAAAGATGAATACAAGTCACATTGAGCACCTCTTGTAATTGTAGCAAGTCAAACGTGAGCTTTAAGCATTGAATAGTTTTTTTCCTTTCTTAAAATGTATATACATTTTTTTGGCACTGTGTGTGTATTGAAATATATATCACAAAAAGTGACTCAAGAAGATACACTAAATCACTCACACTTTCATATGAGAGATGAATCACAACTATAGCCCAGGAGGAAGGAGGGAAGGGGAGGTGGAAGGGAAGGGGGCAGGGGAGGGGGAAAGGGAGGGAGGGTATTATAGAGGGAGGGTCAACGGTAGGGCTACACCTATGGAGCATATTGCAAGAGTACAAGTCAAATCTATCAAGTATTGAACACAAATGTCTTAACACTGATTAAGCAAATGAGGTGAAAGATATGTTAATTAGTAGGCTGTAAGCACTCTAATTTGCACAAATAATCAACACATTGAATCCCACAAAGGCATAAATGTAGTCATGATCTATGTATATATGACTTAATAAATAAAAGAAGACACACAAAATTATTTCCCACCAGCAGAGACTAAGCACAGGAAGTTTTAGAGGAGAACATTACCTAATTGCCAAAGAATCTCTATCTTATACAAACTGTTTCAGAGAATTGAAAAAGTCCTGACCCAGAGAATACATTGTTCCATATCTGGGCTACCTACCTATCCTCAAATTGCTTGTGGCTTGAGATGAATAATAGCCTCTCTAACAGCCACACTGAAGTTTTCGACTACTTGTAGCTGAAAATATTCCTGATTACGAATAATTATGAATATTCCTGATTGGAAATGAGAAGCTGCAAGAAAAAAGAAACTAAATTGGGGAAATAGCTAAGAGGAAGTAGGATAAAAGATACCAAGGGATCAATCATTTAAGGCCGAAAAGCTGGTGAAATTTGATATGCTGGTGATGAAATATTTGGGCAGACTGTCATTTACCATGCCTCGGAATATATACCACACACTTACCCAGGTTTTTGACTGTCAGTGAATAGTAAGGAAATTTCCTAACGTTGGCACATGCAGCATTTAAAAAAAAAAAAAGCTACTATTTCAGTTTATACTATATGCTGCCACTACCTCATACCAGGCATTGTTCTAGAAACTTGAGATGGGGTGAACAAAACTGAAAAAAAGTCCCTTGACAGTTTGGACTGGATGATTAAAAAAAGAAGAAAAAAAGTCCCTGCTCTCATCAAGTTTCTATTCTAGTGAAGAAAACAGATAACAAATATAATCTATAATCTAGAAGTGCTATGTGAAAAATAAATCAGCAGAATAAGAGAGATAGGGACTTTCCCAAGATGGGGGTTGCTATTTTAGGAGGAGTCAGAACTCTGATAATTTGGGGTAAACAGATAACTTGCAGGATGGAAGAGAGAGTGCTAGGAGGCCACCTGGGGAGCACTGGCTGGTGGCTGGACAGTGGGGACAGGAGGGCCCTTGTATTGTTCATGGAATAATAAGGACACAAACAGGGGACAATAATAAAAAGTGATGAGGGAGGGGAATGAGATTTCAAAAGGATTTGGGGGCCAAAAGACTTTGCCTTTTCCTCCCAGTGCGCTGGAGAGCTATATTTCTTGCCACTCTCGGTGGAGGTGTCCAAAAGAAGAAGGACTTGAGACGCAAGCCAGCAGGAATGCAAGCAGATAGGGAAGGGAAGGTGGGCAACTGTAGGATTAAGATCTTTTTCTGCAGGCCTGGGATGGGGAGACTCCACTCCTGGTGTGGGGAGATTGAAAAAGTCTGATGCTTCATCACCTCGCCTGGAGAACCCAGCTAGCCGAACTGTGAAGTAGGAGGCCTCGCAGCACAGCCACCAAGGAGCCCAGAACTTTCTCCAGTACCTTCACTTTAAGAATTCTTTGCCAACCAAAGAAGCAATGCCAATTGAAGAAGCTGGGATTAAGGGTGTTGTCATTCTGACTATTGTTAAGAATGGCTCAAGGCAGTGGCCATTAAATTCTGGGAATGGGGGATTGGCAGAATGCTAAAGCCAGCATAAGAGCCAAAAATTCTCAGGCTCGAAGGCTACCTACCTTGTAATTGTAGCAAGTCAAACGTGACTTGAGTTTTACGCATTGAATAGTTTTTTCCTTTCTTAAAATGTGTATACATTTTTTTGGCACTGTGTGTGTGTTTAAATATGCATCACAAGAAGTAACTCAAGAGCACACACAAAATTCTGACTATTGTGGTTGTGGCTACTTGCACATAGGATTAAATGGAAAGAGATAACCTAAACATCTAAGTTTAAGAGAGAACTATGTTGATTAAAAGACAAAAAGCAAAACAAAAACTAAAATCTGATAACAGCCTATTAACCCTAAAGAAATCTCTGGACCCCCAAGTCTTAGCAACAAGTGGATAAGGGCATGATCTCTCCGTGACTGAGGGATAATGGTCACAGAGAGACTGGTGCCACCAAATTGGCTAATCAAGGAACTGACTTCACCAGGACTGAGAGTCTGCCCTGTTCTCGTCCAGCAGGATTTGCTAATTTGTCAAGACTGGAAACTACTGAAACTTCCCATGCTCCCCTTTGACTGAGCAGAAGTTTTTATTGCAGCTGTCTTGTCTTCCCCATCACATATATTAGGTGCCCCAGGTACTAGCCATTCGTCTTTAAGCTTCTGGTTTTCAGGACTACAAGAAGCCAGGTTCATATCCATCTAGATATCTCATATGTTAAGCTGGAGATGGTCCAGGGCTGAGAATTTTTCGTTGTCTCTCTAAGGGAAAGGGTGTACAGAAAGGTGTGAGATAGCAATTGGAGGTGGTTTGACCCAGTCTTAATTTTTGACTCCTTTATCGCTTGCCTGCTGAACTATAGAGGCTGAAAAGCTATTTCTAGGGTTAAAAATACAACTTTAGATAAAATAAATTTCACAGTTTGAGCAAAGAATACTTCATGAATTGGCCATCACTTAAAACTGGTAGCAGTACAGAGTGCTACTCCAATATTGTGAACAGAGAGGTTTTTTGTTTTTTTTTTTTTTTGGAGGTAGAGTCTCACTTTGTCACCCTCAGTGGGATGTCATGGCATCATAGCTCACAGAAACCTCAAAATCTTAGGCTCAAGCAATTCATTTGCCTCCACCTCCCAAAAAGCTGGGACTACAGACGCCTACCACAATGCCCAGTTATTTTTACAGATGAGATCTCACTCTGGCTCAGGCAATCCACCTACCTTGGCCTCCCAAGTGCTAGGATGACAGGCAGGAGCCACTGCACCCAGCCTAGAACAGGGAGCTTTTATAGTCAGAACACAGAATTAAAGAAATTACTTGATTGGCTGCAGTGAGGAGATTGCCTTATTGGGTATAAGATGATCCAATGGGAGGCCCTTAGTTATATAAGCATTTGGTTGGTTGGCTGTGATTGGCTAAGGCTTTGGAGTTTGTTTGTTTGTTTGTTTGTTTTTGAGATAGAGTCTCACTTTGTTACCTTCAGACATAGTGCCCTGGCATCATAGCTCACAGCAACCTCAAACTCTTGGGCTTAAGTGATCCTCCTGCCTCGGCCTCCCAAGTAGTTGGGATTGTAGGTGCCCACCACAATGCCCTGCTAGTTTTTAGAGATGGGATCTCACTCTTTCTCAGGCTGATCTCAAACTCCTGAGCTCAAGTGATCTACTTGCCTCGGCCTCCCAGAGTGCTTACAGGTGTGAGCTACCATGCCCAGCCTCTGTTTGTTTTTAGAGACATCTTATTGTGTTGTCCAGCCTGGGCTTGAAGCAATCCTTCTGCCTCAGCCTCCTGAGTAGCTGGGTCTACAGGAGCATGCCACCATGTCTGGCTAGTTTTTTGGTTTATTTGTTTGTTTTTTAAGTCAGTTACAAGTTTAATTTTGCTTATATAGAGATTTCAAGTATAGAGATATCCTCAGGCAAATGGCCTCCTTCTTATATGCTGCTTTTTTTTTTTTAATTTTGAGAGAGACTCTTACTCTGTTGCCCCAGCTAGTGTCCAATGGTGTGATCATAGCTCAGTGCAACCTGAAACTCCTGCACCCAAGCAATTCTCCTGCCTCAGCCTCCTAGTAAGTAACTGGGACAATAGGCATATGCCACCACTGCTCAGCTCGTTTTTTCTAGACAGGGTCTCACTCTTGCTCAGGCTGGTCTTGAACTCCTGAGCTCACGCAATCCACCTGTCTCAGAGTGCTGGCATTACAAGCATGAGCCACCCTGCCCAGCCCTTTGTTTGCTTTAACACTAGTCTTCCTTGATGCCAAGACGCCATGTATTAATAACAAAAATTTGAATGAGGCCAATTCCCAGAAATCTGGGAACGTCAGAAAACTTTTTACTTTCTTGACATATGCTTCCTAGGCTCTTTCTTTCAGCCTAGAACATAGACTTGAAGTTGGAGGTGGAGCAGTCATCTCTCAACCACAGGCATCAAGATGAGGATAAACGTCAACACACTAGCAATGGTGCAGGAAAAAAAGGAGAGAAGGAAACACAAGAGAAAAAACTAAAGAGCAGAGCAAGCCCTCGTCCTAGATAGCATTAGCAAGGAGCCTAGCACAACTTACCTGTGAACTTGTTATACGGAAACATAACAATAATGATGACTTTCTATGTTTCAACCACATCTATTTATGTTTAGCACATTAATAAGCAGGGAAATATGAATTAAAATAGTCAGATACCTTTTATATGCATTAGATGACAAGACCGTAGTCAGTGTCGGCAAGGAAGTGGAGAAACAAGAATTTTCATACACTGCTGGTAGAAGAGGAAATTGGGGCAACCTCTTAGCAACTTGGGAAAAACTAGCTAAAGATGAACATCACAATTCCACTTTCATATACAAACCCTAGACCCTTCCTATTTAATATGTAGTCTGTCTATGGAGTCCAAGAATTCCATTCACTTGTGCATAAGGAGATAGAGACAAGCATGTTCATTGCAGGATTGTTCCTAGTAGAAGAAAAGAGGGAGAGGGGAGATTAAGTGCCTCTCAACAAAAAGCTTAATAGACAAACATTGCTGTACTTATTTACTCCTGCAATTCTGTTTCACAGAGCCCTGCTTGTTCAATGAATAGTTACATAAATATTAAATGTAATTATATTTAATTAGAGTAATAAGTCAATTATGATATTATTTAGATAAAACTTTAACACTTGCAAAGTCAATTTATATCTTGTTTATGGATATTGATACACATGAAGTTCAAGTCCTGAAAATACATGGGAATAATAAACATGAAATTTAGGATAGTGGTTACCTCTGGAGAAAGAGGGAAGCTAACAGTATAGAGGCTTCAACTATGTCTTTTATTTATTTATTTTTTTTTTGAGACGGAGCCTCAAGCTATTCCCCTGGGTAGAGTGCCATGGCATCACAGCTCATAGCAATCTCCAACTCCTGGGCTCAAGCAAGTCTCCTGCCTCTGCCTCCCAAGTAGCTGGGACCACAAGCACCCGCCACAATGCCGGCCATTTTTTTTTTTTTTTGGTTGCAGCCATCATTGTTGTTTGGCGGGCCCGGACTGGGGATTCGAACCCGCCACCTTAGGTGTATGTGGCTGGCGCCTTAGCCAATTGAGCCACAGGCGCCAAGCCGTCTTTTATTTTTTTTAATGTAAATTTGAAGCAAATAGGCAAAATGGTAACAGTTGCTAAAGATTGGTCATGGTGATTTATTATCCTACTTTCTCTTTTATGGTAATATTTTATAATTTAAAAAGGAAAAGAAAAGGAAAGAAAAGAAAAAAGATTTAAGGTAAATACTAGCACTGGAGCAAAGTATCCTCAAAAAGAAAAATCAATACCGAGACGTTATCAGATGGAACAAAACATTCTGATTAGGAAAAGGACAATCACAGGCTTCAAATGCATTTCAGTGCTGCAAACCACTGTCTGCCTTCCAATTAATTAACTCAGTCTCTCTGTGATTTGCTAGATTGGAGAACAGAATAAAGGCCTCTTGATGCTACGAAGGGCATCTTGATGTTACGAAAGGCCTGCTTGATGACACGAAGAGTACTGGAGGCATGAACATGCAGGAGAAATTTTTCAATGAACTTCTTTGTTGAACAAACTTGATAATAACTAATATTTATTTTATCCTTACTATGTTCCAGACATTATGCTAAGAACTTTTTGTGGACACTCTCACTCCACCTTCACAGTAACCCCATATGGTAGTAGTATTACTATCCCTGAGCAGTTTGCCTCCAGAGATCTTAACTACCTTGCAATGTGCCAAGGTCAGGTGCTGAGGGTCCAGCACTTAACAGAGTTGCACACAAAAAACATTATTAACTTGTCCAATTCTATTTCACAGAGTTCTGCTTGTTCAATGGAATAGTTACATGAAGTTTTTACTATTTCTCCTCTTCCCCTCCTTTTTTAGTCTTATCATGGACCTAAGACAGTTTTAAAAAGCATCATTTTTAAAGACAGTGTGAAATTGAAAGGGAGGAATGGAACAGAATCAAGAGCCCAGACCATAACATAAAAAGCATTAGTAATATTTGAAAAGATTAATAAATGTGACAATATTTTTGAAAAACAAAGCAAACAAAACTCTGTTCTTTGAATGACTCTTAAAAAATGAAAAGGCTGGAGTATTTTCAACACAGATAACTGACAATAAGCTTGTATCCAGAACCAAGTACTCCTACAAATCAATGAGACACAGATAACATAAAAGAAACAGGAACAAGAGACTTGAACCAGCACTCCCAAAAAAGGATATCCAAATGGCTGATAAAAATACGAAAAGATGCTCTCGGTCTTCTTAGTTAGCAATCAGAAAAATTAAAAACACCATTAAAACGATTAAAATTTTTAAATGTTGGCAAGGTTATGAACATCAACTGAAAACTCTCCTGCATAGGTGGGCATTATAAATTGGTAAAGAGTTTTAGAGAACAACTAGGTTGAAATATACCTCATCTTGTGACCCCCAATTAGTACTCCTAGGTAGATATCTAAGAGAAATCTATTCACTGGCACAAGAATGTTTTGTTTTGTTTCATTTTGTTTTTTGAGATAGTCTTTCACTTTGTTGCCCTCAGTAGAATGCCATGGTGTCACAGCTTGCAGCAACCTCAAACTCTTGGGTTCAAGTAATTCTCTTGCCTCAGCCTCCCGAGTAGCTGGGACTGCAGGTGCCTGCCACAATGCCTGGCTATTTTTTTTGTTGTTGTTGTTAGAGATGAGGTCTTGCTCTGGCTCAGGCTGGTCTCCAGATTGTGAGCTCAGGCATTCCACCCACCTTGGCCTCCCAGAGGGCTGGGATTACAGGCATGAGCCACCATGCCTGGCCTAATAATGTTAACTATAGCACCCAATAGCCAAAACCCAGAAACAATCCCAAAGTCTATTATTAGCAGAATAGATATTGTATTCAGAATAGATGACTGGTATTGTATTCATATAATGGACTATTACGCAGCAATGAAAATGAACTATAGGTACATGCAAGAAAAGGGAAAATTTTCACAAATGATACTGAGCCAACTCCAGGAGCAAAAAAAAAATACATATTCTGATTTATTTACATAATGTGATGTATAGATAGATAAATAGATATGTGCAGAGATATACAAATAGAAAGATCATAGATAAAAAGAGCAGCCAATCCACAGGGTTAGAAGTCAGAAATGGTGTGAATTTTAAAGGGGAAGAGGGGGCATATGGGAGGTTTTAAGGGAGCTTTGTTCTGACAAGGGTTTATTTTTGCCTGAGAGCTATTTGCCAGCAAAGAGAGGCATGACAAAGCCTCAAGAGGAGCAGGGGAGAAAAATTTCCATGGCCCACAACAGGGGTGGCTCCATGTGAGTCTAAAGTTTTATAGTATACAAAATAATACCATGACATTTAACAGTGCACATGTAGTAACAGAATAAGTAAATGCATTGAAATAAACTTCATTTAAGGTAAATTTCCTCCTCTCCTTCAGGTGGTAGATGGCAGTGGGAAAAGATGACTCTGGTTGACTTCTGTTTCTCTATTTTGCCCTTCTTTTTTTGTTTCCTACTCAACTAGACATGGTTCCTGCCCTCCCCCACCCACACACTGGGGATAAAAGAGAAAAGTGATGATAAATAGGAAAGACCTTACCTAGTATTGTAATTAGCACTCTAATTTATAATAATCTAATTTGGATTAATAGTGACTTAATTTCGAATAGTCTACAAATACTTTGTTTCTACAAACTGCATTCTCGCCCTGCTCCTTTGAGCTGTTATTGTCCTACAATACACAGTTACGTGTGCATCAATGTAGGTTTAGCAGTATTACTTTATGCAGCTGTATTTTAAATCAGATGGGAGAAATAAAGAGTTATAAACCAAAAATGCATTTACAGTGTCTTTTCTACTTACCTCTGCAGTATCTTTACTGGAATCTTTTATTTCTTGATGTGTATTTGAGTTCTTGTCTAATGCCCTTTTAGTTCAGCCTGAAAGACTCCCATTAGTGTTTCTTACAGGGAAGGCCTACTGCCAACAAAATTTCTCAGTTTTTGTTAATGTAGAAATATCTAATAGCTTCTTCATCCCTGAACAGTTTTTGGTAATATAGGTGATAGTATTTTTCTTTCAACATTTTGAATCTCCATGTTTCCTGATAAGAAATCAGATATTTTATTGAGGATCTCTTGTATGCAATGAGTCACTTCTCTTTTTCCCTTTTTAAGATTGTTTTTGTCTTTTGAGTTTGATTAGGATGTGTCTAAGTCTGATTTTCTTTTAGTTTCACCTACTTGAAGTTTGTTGACCTTCCTTGATGTACAGATTAACATTTTTCATTAAATTTGGGAAGTTTGTGGCTGTTAGTCCTTCAAATACTTCCTCCGCCCTGTCTTTTCTTGGCCGTCTTTATGCAGGTGTTGCTCTACTTGATGGTGTCCCACAGGTCTCTAGGGCTTTGTTCATTTTCTTCATTCTTTTTCTTTTTTTATTTCTGATCTTCACACTGGATAATATTAGTTGATCTATCTTTAAACTCACTGGTTCTTCCTTCTGTTTAAACATATTGTTGAACTCTTCGTGTGAAATTCTCCTTTCAGTTAGTGTACGCTTACATTGCAACTCCACCATTTCTACCGGTTTCTTCTTTTTATCATTTATATCACTTTATTCATATTCTATTTTTGGTAAAATGTTACTCCCACACTTTCTCTAAGGTCTTTAGTTAAGGTTTTTATTCATTTTATGAACATATTTAAATTAGCCGACTTAAAGTCTTTATCTAGTATGTCCAACATCTGGTCTTCCCCAGGGACAGTTTTTATTAAGTGTTCTTTTTTGTATGCATGAGCTACACTTGCTTATTTCTCTGCATATCACATAATATTTTGAGATAATATTAAATGTATTGACTGTACATTGAGATAATAAAATGTGATAACTCCTGGAAATAAGATTCTTCCCCTTTCCTAGGGCTTGTTTTTTGGATTTTGTTTTGTTCTATTTGGTTGAGTTTTTTGGCTATTATTTATTTAGAGAGTTTTCTGAAATACTACTGTAAAATATATATGTTTTGTCATATGTGGCACTGAATTCATTTCTCAGTTAATTGAATAATTAGTGGCTGGGGATTTCTTTAAACTATTAAATCTCCCAGTAATTGCTAAAGAGTTCTTTTAAATGTTAGAGTATGCCTTCAACACTCAGGGAGTTTATAACTCTTTCTTAGTATTTATTTATTTGAGACAAGGTCTTGCTCTGTTGCACTCAGCTGGAATGTAGTGTCACCATCATATTCACTGCTACCTCAGACTCCTGGCTTAAGCAATCCTTTGGCCACCATACCTAGCTAATTTTTTTTCTTTTTCTTTCTTTCTTCCTTTTATTTATTTATTTATTTATTTATTTATTTATTTTTATAGAGATGGAGGTCTTGCTCTTGCTCAGGTTTGTCTTGAACTCCTGGGCAAGCAGTCCTCTTGTCTCAGCCTTTAGGCCTTTTTCACCCTTTAAATCATGCTTGCACAGAGCCTCAAGGGTAGCCAAAGATGAGAGCCTAAGGCAATTTCAAGTCTTTCCTGAGCATGCACACATCCAGGGCATGTGCTCAGCCATATGCATATTTTTACCTCCTCCCATGAATCATGAATGTTCTCAGTGGCATTGATCTTAATGGCACTATCTAGAATAGTGAATCCTTTCTAGAAGACTTTCAATTAACTTTGCCCAGTTCCATCTCTATCTATGGCAGCCATAGCCTTCCAAAATGTATTTTGTAGTAAGACTTATAAGTCAAAATTACTATGGGATCCATAGGCTGCAGAATGGATGTGTTAGTAGGCATAAAAGCATAATCTCCTTGTACACCTCAATAAGAACTCTTGGGTGGCCAGGTACTTTGTCAATAAACAGTAATAATTTGGAAGAAATCTTTTTTTTCTGAGTAGTAGTTCTCAAAAATAGTAAGCAAACCATGGTATCATCCAGGCTTTATTTTTCCATTTACAGAGCACAGCAAAATAGATTTAGCATAATTCTTAAGAGATCTAGAATTTTTTTTTTTGAGATAGACTCTCACTACCTTGCCCTCAGTAGAGTGCTGTTGCATCACAGCTCACAGCAACCTCAAACTCTTAGGCTCAAGGATTCTCTTGCCTCAGTCCCAAGTAGCTGGGACTACACATGCCCACCACAATGCCCAGCTATATTTTGTTGCAGTTGTCATTGTTGTTTAGCTGGCCCAGGCCCGGTTTGAACCTGCCAGCCTCAGTACATGTGGCTGGGGCTGTATCCACTGTGCTAAGTGCACTGAGCCAAGTCCTAGGATTTTTAGAACAGTAAATGAACATTGGCTTCGACTTCACCAGCTGCATTACCCAACAGCCCACAACAAGAGAGACAGCCTGTCCTTGGAAGCTTTAAAGCCAGGCATAGACTTCTCCCCTCTAGCTATGGAAGTCCTACATGGCATCTTCTTCCAATAGAAGGCTGTTCCATCAACACTGAAAATTTGTTGTTTACTGTAGCCACCTCATCAATGATCTTAGCTAGATCTTCTGAGTAACTTGCGACAACTTCAACGTCAGCACTTGCTGTCTCACCTTGCCCTTTCTGTTGTTATGAAGACAGATTCTTTCGTTAAACCTCAGGGAACCAACCTCTACTGTCTTTGAACTTTTCTTCTGCAGCTTCAGCACTTCTCTCAACTGTCACAGAACAGAAGAGAGTTGGGGCCTCGCTCTGGATTTGGTTAGATTTTGGCTTAATCACTTCTTAGCCTTTTAGCTAAGATTAAGTGTAGGTTTAGGCTTAAAGGAATATTGTGGCTGGTTTGCTATTCTGTTCAGACCACTAACATTTTCTCCATATCAGAAATTAGTCTGTTTGACTTTATTATCATTTGTGTGTTCACTGGAGTAACACTCTTAATTTCCTTCAAGAATTTTGCATTCACAACTCGGCTAACTGTTTGGGACTGATAGATAGACTGCTCTCAGGCTATCCCTGCTTTTGACATGTCTTCCTCACTAAACTCAATCATTTCCAACTTTTGATTTCCAGTGCGAGATGTGCAACTCTTCCTTTCACTTGAACACTTAGAAGCCATTGTAGTGTTAATAAGTGGTCTCATTTCAAAATTGTTGTATCTCAGGGAATAGACAGGCCCTATGTGAGGGAGAGAGATAGGAGGATGGCTGGTCAGTGGAGCAGTCACTACACACACATTTATTGATTAAGTTTACAATCTTATATGAATGTGGTTTGGGACTCTCCAAAGCAATTACAATATCAATATCAAAGAGCACTGACCACAGATAATCATAACAGACATAATAATAATAATGCAAAAGTTCAGGCTCGGCGCCTGTGGCTCAATCGGCTAAGGCACCAGCCACGTACACCTAAGGTGGCGGGTTTGAATCCCCAGCCCGGGCCCACCAAACAACAATGATGGCTGCAACCAAAAAATAGCCGGGTGTTGTGGTGGGTGCCTGTGGTCCCAG
>CAUYQV010168394.1:0-16547 GCA_963574575.1 Galagoides demidoff
TCTAGGACTATTAAAGATAATGATATTTAGTCATATTATCTGTAAGATCGTGGGTAGTGGTGTGAAGCTATTTTGTCCAACAGTTAAGGTAACTATATATCCTTGCTTGTATATCAGACCACACTAGAATTGGAAATATGCCAGGTGTGATGTATAGACTTATTTCCTTTTTCTTCTCATGAGCCTGTCAATCAATTGATGGAGTCAAACAATTAAAGCCACTAAAAATATAGTTCATCTTCAATATTGATCCAACTAAGAATTGTTAACCCAGTGAAAGAAAGGCATTGCACAATGGCCCTCTTACTCAAAGATAAGAAAAAAGACTGGAATACAACTTTTAAACAAGGGTAATTGTTTGCTCATGTGAATTTGGAAGTAGCAATCAATAAAACCAAGCGAACAGTTGTAAAGTACTAATATTTGAATAAAAAGATAAACAGAAGAGTTTTTATGAATAACCTCAACTGATACACACATATCCACTGACTTCTAAAAATGGGCTGAGTGAGGTAAAATCCGGTGGCCTTCAGAACCTATGTATTACTAAATTACAAAGTATGTTCAGTGAACAGTCTCATATGTAGAAAAAAAATGCATTGATGAGGAAAGACTGGAATCTCAATGTTTGGAATAATTATATATTAATGTCGCCATTATCCAGGACCCGTGGGGATTGGTAGATTCCTGGCATATGTGATTTCCGATTGGTTAAAAGTTACTGCTAAAAACAGGCCTAACTACTGTATACCCCATACCATACCATACCATAAGTTCAGTTTTGACTTGATATTAATATTGAAATCCATTAATTAAGAACAAATTAAGGCAGATAAAGACTTCACTTACTGTGATACAGTTTTATTTCGTTATACAACAGCTTTGTAAATGCACCACACAGTACAATTTTCATTAAGTGGTCACTATTCTTTTCAATTTTGCTACCATATTTTTTTAAATCCAGCAACAAGTTAACATTTAAAACTGCTATAGAGAATACGTGGGAGCCGCGGGAGCAACCCGTGGAGGCTTTACCTAGGGATGGACTTCACCACACAGAGTGCTAAGTTTAAACTCCACTTGATGTTTTGTGGTTTTGTTTGTTTGTTTGTTTGGCAGGTGGAGGCAGGTCGCATGCTGATTGCTTGAGAGTTCCGTTTGTTTGAGTTCTGGATAATGAGGACTTTACTGTATTTGAGTACAGTCATATGACTGAGCACGTTAAATCCTCAAATACCATGTAAACAACCAATATCAAATCCAATTCGAAAATACACCAGCAGAAAATATACAGTTTATAACAAAGGAGCTTACATACACTACAACATACACACACACACTATTGACAGACACTGCAAATTTTAATCCAATGTGTGTGATAAAAACACTGGAAACATTTCCTCTCCCGTTCTATACCTAGCATTATTTCTTCCTCTCACTTGGTATACTAACTTTGCTGATCTGCCTTTTTTGGTCTATAAGCATCTAGTACAATTAACTGAACTATAAACTTTATTTCTTATCCATTTAACCCATGTGTATTCATTTATAAAATACATATAATCACACAGTGACAGTTTTGTATTACCTACTCTTTTTTTGCAATTTCTTTCTTTTCTTTTGACCTGGGCTGGGTTTGAACCCACCACCTCCAGCTGGTGCCCTACTCCTTTGAGCCACAGGTGCTGCCCCAATTACCTAATCTTTTTTAACAGCCTATGGACTATTGCTGTATACATGCATAAAATAGAGTTTAGCCATCTACTCAACATGACCTCATAGTGGAGAAAAGAATAAGCAAAGAAAAATAATATTGCATATGGAAAATAAATAGCTATATGCAGAAGAAAATCCTCATTATCTGCAATTACTTTACATTCAATTGGGCTAAGCTCTCCAATTAAAAATCAGACTTTGGCATAATGAAACTTTTTTTTTTTTGAGACAAGAGTTTCACTTATTAACCCTTGGTAGAGTGCTGTGAAGTCACAGCTCACAGCAACCTCCAACTCCTTGGGCTTAGGTGATTCTCTTGCCTCAGCCTCCAGAGTAGCTGGGACTACAGGCATCCGCCACAATGCCTGGCTATTTTTTTGTTGCAGTTAGGCCGGGGTTGGGTTTGAACCCATTACCCTCAGTATATGGGGCTGGAGCACTACTTACTGAGCCACAGGCGCCGCCAGAAACTTTTTTTTTAAAAAAACAAGATATACAATACCCCTTAAAGGGGGCTTCTGTTACTTGAAAAATAATCACTTAGTTTACACTGTTGCTTAAGATTCATAAAATACAAAGAAAATGGGTCAGAGAAGATACTTATCCTAAAAAATAATTGACAAAAACAAAGCCATAGTTGCTGATGTAGGGAGTTTATTAAGTATTCACTTTGGGAAAAATGTGCGATCCCTTGGAAATACTAAAGAAAATATTGAATCATAAGAAAAGCCTTTTGATAAGAAAGCCCCACTTAATTGAGATCTAAAATATGAGTTATTTCAGCTAAATACATGGAAAATAATTTGTCGGTGTGTTATATTTAAAATCTGCTCTGGATCCACAAATAATGCAATGTAGCTATTAGAAATACTGTCAATGACATTGCCTTTATCGTAATTTACCAGTATGATGTTCTACTTTAAACATTATATATAATGTTTCCATCAATGTTTAAAGACCCTGTGGAAGGCGTTTTTAACCTCTTTGTTCCTAAAACTGTATATCAAGGGGTTCAGCATGGGGATCACTAATGTGTAAAACACAGAGGCTATTTTATCAGTATCATAGGAGTGAGTGGATTTGGGCTGCACGTACATGAAGAGGAGAGACCCGAAGAACACAACCACCACTGTCAGGTGAGAACCACACGTGGAGAAAGCTTTCTTTCTCCCCTCTGCAGAGTGCATTCGAAATACGGCTAACAGAATTAGCAGGTAGGACACTAGGACTACCAGGAGGGAGGAAATCAAATTAAATGCTGAAAATAGTATGATCAACCATTCTATTTCCTGTGCATTTGAGCAGAGCATAGGTAACAAGGGAACAACATCACAGTAGAAGTGATTGATGATGTCAGAGCCACAGAAAGTCAATGTAAAAATCTTAGTAGCGAACAACAAAGCCTGAAAAATGCTGTAGAGATATGGAATGCCCACCAGCACGTGGCAGAGTCTCTGAGACATGATCACGTTGTAGAGCAGAGGGCTACAGATGGCCACATAGCGGTCATAAGCCATGGCAGACAGGATGAAAAGTTCACTCACAATGAATACAATGAAGAATGCCATCTGTATGCCGCATGCAGGATAGGAAATAATATTTTCATCCACAATAAAATTTGCTAGCATCTTGGGACAGATGACAGTCGAATTTCCAAGATCAACTAAAGCCAAGTGCCTGATAAAAAAGTACATAGGTATATGCAGCCGGGAGTCGAGCTTGGTCAGAATGATCATGCCCAGGTTGCCCACCACTATGATCAGGTAGATGACGAGGAAGACCCCAAAAAGGGGAAGCTGGAGCTCAGGCTGCCTTGTGACTCCCATCAGAATGAATTCAGTCAGCACTGTTAGATTCTGTTGGACCATTTAGTCAAGTTACCTCTTCTAGGAAGAAATAGGATGGCTGTTAATACCTTTCATGTAGTGTTATGTAAGCAAATTATCATATTTGTAGATAGAATGAAAGCTTTTGTTCATAATAGGGAATATTAATTCCTACATCTGACTTTGGAATGAGAGTAAATGATAGAATTTTTTACTTCCCCCGAAGTAGGGATCTAGATGGATATATGCAACATAGATTAAAATATTCATTGGTAAGAAAAACTGCACAGCTGTCAGTGGAGACATATTAGACTTTACTTCATCTACACAATCTCATGACAGTTTTTCTTAAATACACTTCCATTTCTATTGCATAATTCCAGTGGGATTTTGATGTTCTTAAAGAGAAAGGCATAAATAAAATGAACATAGTGAAGCTTGAGGGTTAGGGTTCCTTATCACCGCTTCTAAGTTCCTTGAGGACTTTAGCTACATACTCTCAAAGTGATGTATCTCTGTGAATGTTGTAAAGATAAGGTATTTAATCATAATGAGTTAAGCCTGTATTTTCCCATTCAAACGTCCATTCTATCACACTGGTACACTGCTGGGTCTCTCAGCATTTGTAGAAAACAACTAAGGAAAATTTAATTAATAATATCATTCAATGTCTAAGAGGTATGTTTCAAAATCCATAGCTTTAATTATTGAATATTACATATTATGTTGTAGCGATGGCTTCTGAGGACACTCCTACCACCTGATAGCTGAGGTATTTCTGAAAGTTTATTAATAAAATTACTGCATTTATAGATTTTATGATAATTTTGATCTTTAATTTGTTTAAAACTGAGATTTTAAAATTATTTCTCATTATAAACAAATACTCATGTTTATATTCATATATCAACATGCATGTATATTTTATTTATTTTTTAATAGAAAACCTCAAAATAGAATAACCTTCAAGAAACACGAGATATGAATCCACTCCTACTAAAAGATATGGTTTATTTCAATCTTAAGAGATATTTAGTTTTCAATATTAAATATATTTTATCTCTTCTACTCTAACACTGTAGAGATGATAGGTCCCACAAATCACTTAAAAGCATTTATTTTAGCATTTATTACATTATTATAATTTATTTATGGAATTGTAAATAGAGTGTTTATAGAGCATAACACAGTGATTTTCAAATATTTTACTGATTACTACCTCATCATTCATTCATTTCACAAATTTACGTTAGACTATTTCTATTTTCACGGCCAATTATTATCTCCCTCTGAAGGTGACTGGATTATTTTACTATGCCTGTTCTTCGTATCTGGAAAATGCCTGTTGTTTAAATCTTCACACGTGGTGAAATCAGTTAGAAAAGATTTGATGTTTAGGGATTATTTTCATTATTCTGTAACAGTTAAGTCATTTTGTCACTTGCCAGTCTGCTCAGTGTGCAATGCCCACTCTTCAAAATGAAGACACAGCAGTGAGCATCCCTAATCCCAATCTTAGACTCTAAAATATGAAACTGGTGATCAATTTTCATGTATCTCTTCATTTGCAATGTTCATATACCTGTATCAACACTAATAAATCAAATATGTGTAGGATATCTGTTCATTTCCTAGGACTCAATGCTCTACAATACTACTCTATGCAACCCTAACTAACAAAGGAGAAAAAATACTTTTCTGGTTTATTTGAAGGAATTAGCTGGCATTTACCATAAGAATGTCTATAGTGAAAAGGCAGAAGTAATGGGAAATTACCAACAAAATCAATGATAGCTAATATCCACTTACCTTTAATGAAAAAATAAATTTTCTTATCCCAGATTATTCTTATGGTTTCTTTGGGCAGAAAGAGTTTATGTTTCTCTTCTCTCTGTGTGATGTTCTCTGAGGAAGTAGCATGCGATTCATACAAGTTATTATGTCCAAGTAATGGAAGAGACTTGAGAAAACTGCCTTGAAGTGCCTTATTAAATACTAGAAAAACTTCCATATTCCCAGTGAGAAAAATGTAAGGGAAAATTATAGGAAAGGAGAAAAACAACATAAATGATGTATACAGTCCCGTGGAGACCTGTAAGTAGTCATTCCCTCACTAGCGAAGTCAACTCTAAAGTCAGTTTGGGCAATAAATTGGTATTAGCTTTAGCCCAGTAACACTGTAACACTTTCAATGCCATGATGACATTATGAGTGACAATATCATTATTACAAGCAATTTTTCTTTGAATGTGTTATTCAAGTACAAATGCATAGTAGGAATTGGGTTAAAAATACATCCTTTAGCTCTTTCATGTGTGATAGATATTACTATTCCCATATTGAGAATAAATCAAGCTCTTATAAGCTATGTAACTTGTCCAAAGTCATAAAATTGACAACTGGATTATTTTAAATCAGAGTATCACCTCTGATTTTTCCTTTCACATGGCAAATGTGCTAACAATTATTATAATGTAATATGTTACAGAAATGACCTCCTAATTACAGTAAGTTGTATCTCCTAAGTTGGGATCTGAGCACTGTTGTATAATGTTCAGTACCACCTCAGTTTTTTAAATTTCAGATTAATATATGAGTACAAACAAGTAGGTTATGTTGCTTGCATTGGTTTGGTAAAAGTCCAAGTCATTGTTAAGCCCTTACCTGGGAAGTGTGCCATATACCCCTATGTTGTATCCATTAGGTGAGAGCTTACAAAACAATCTCTTCTCCGGTCTTCTGCTTATCTCCTCCCTACCCTGAATTTAATTGTGCTTTCTTTTTTTCTTGAGGGGGAGTACAGTAGCTTCATATTAGTTTCATATTAGTATTGAGTACATTAGGTGCTTTTCTTTCCATTCTTGTGATACTTAGGAAGATGTTTTCCAAATCCATCCAGGTAAATACAAAAGATACAAAGTCTCCATCTTTCTTTATGGTTGATAGTATTCCATGGTAAACATATGCCTTAGTTTATTTATCCCTTCGTGAGTTGATGGGCACCTAGATTGTTCCCACATCTTGGCAAATGTGAATTGAACTATGATAAAAATTCTACTGTAAATGTCCTTATGGTAAATGATTTTTTTTTCTGTGTAGATATCTAGTAATGTAATTGTGGGATCATATGGAAGGTCTACATTTAGCTCCTTGAGAATTCTTCAAACTTCTTTCCAAAAGGACTATAATGGTTGCAACCCCATCAACATCTACACCTTTGAGACTTCTTCTTGCTGGGGTTAGGTGATATCTCAAGGTAGTTCTCATTTGTGCTTTTCTGATGGTTAGGGACAATGAACACTTTTTCATGGGTTTGTTTTGGCCATTCATTTGTCTTCTTGGAAGAAGGTTCTGTCATGTCTCTTACCCGGTGATAAGTGGGGTTGTTTGAGTTATCTGTAGATTATTAGGCCTTTGTCAAGTTCATAGCAGGCAAATATCTTCTCCCATTCAAAGGTTGTACCTTTGCTTTAGTTATAGCGCCTTAGTGTGCAGAAGGTTTGTTGCTTGATCATGTCCCATTTATCTTTTTTTTTATGTTACTGCAACTGCCAAGAGTGTCTTCTTCATAAAGTCTCTTCCTAGGCAGATCTTGTCAGAAGTTTTTCCCACTCTTACTTCTAGAGTTTTTAACATTTTATGCCTTAGATTTAAGTGCTTTATCCAGTGTGAGTCAATTTTTATAAGTAGTGAGAGATGCAGATACGGTTTCATTCTTTGTATATGGCTAACCAGTTTTCCCAACACAGTTTATTAAATGGGGATTCTTTGACCTGTGCATGCTTATGTTTGGTTTATTGAAGATCAGGTGGCAATATGTGGTTGGTTTTTATCTCTAGGTTCTCTACTCTAGTCCATAGATCTATGTCTCTATGGTGATATTTGGTTGGTTTTTATCTCTAGGTTTTCTAGTCCATAGATCTATGTCTCTATAGTGATATGTGGTTGGTTTTTATCTCTAGGTTCTCTATTCTATTCCATAGAGCTATGTCTCTATTTTTATGACAGTACCATGCTGTTTTGATCACACATGATCTTCTTAATAGATGCAGAAAAAACATTCCACAAAATTCAGTATCCTTTTCTGATAAGAACACATAAGAAAATAGGCATACATGCTACATGGTTCAATTGATTGAAGCCATCTACAACAAACCCATAACGAATACCATGTCAGAGTAAAACTTAAATCATTTCCACTTAGAACTGGAACCAGACAAGAATGTCCACTGTCATCACTGTTCAACATAGTGCTGGAAGCTCTAGCCAATGCAATCAGGCAATAGAAGGAGATCATCTTTGCTGATGATATGATCTTAGAAAACCCAAGGGGTTCAACTCCAAGTCTCCTGGAAGTGATCAAAAATATAGTAATATCTCGGGATATAAAATCAATGTCCACAAATCAGTAGCTTTCATATATGCCAATTACAGTCAAGCTCAGACTCAAACCAAAAACACAGTACTCTTCTCAGTAGCTTCAAAGAAAATAAAATACCTGGGAATGTGCCTAATGAAGAACATGAAGTATCTCTACAGAGAAAACTATGAAACCCTCAGAAAAGAAATAAAAGATGTTCATAAATGGATGAACTTATTAGCTCATGGCTGCGAAGAATTAACATTGCTAAAATGTTCATACCATCTAAAGCAAACTACAGACTTAAGGCAATCCCTATTAAGGTACCAATGTCATACGTTGAGGAATTTTGGGAAATAGTTCTGCATTTCATAAGGAACCAGGAAAAAAAGCCAAATAACCAACACAATTCTAAAAAATAAAAACAAATCTGGAGATATCACATTTCCAGATGTTAATGAGCAAAGTCTATAGTGATAAAAACAGTACAATCTCATTGACAGCAAAATCTACTATAAGGCAGTGTGTCACCTTTGTTACAGTCTATCTGTGTCCTTTTCCTTTATGACCTTGATACTTATTTAAGAATTAATAAAAGTATACACACAGTGCAACATAGACCTAAATTGCCTAAGTTGATGAGTAAAACAATTGTTACATTTATGCCTATTATCTAATATCCCAATCAAGGTATAGAAAATTTTTCACATCAAAGAAAATTCTCTTATGCTCTAGACACCCACAATGTCATTTCCATCATGAGGAAATATACTTTCTATCTTAATGCCCAGGCATCATCTCATCCCCAGACCCGTGAACCCCATCTCTAGACATCTTTTCTCTTCCTTAATTTCACATAATACAGAACACACAATATATACTCTTGATCTCGATGCTTTCACTTAGCATATTTATTTTAATTTATGCACTTTTTGTTTGGTTCAGTGCATGATAATCCATTACATGGACGTACCATGTTTTTTTTTTCTTCTCATTTCAGAATATTGTAGGGATAAAAGTGTTTTGGTTACATAGATTGCTGTAGTACTGAATGAGTCAAAGTTATAAGTGTGACTGATAGTGCACCTTGTACCCATTAGGTATGATTTCACCCATCCGCTCTGTCTCTCCCAACTAATTGATTTCCATTGTGTTGTGCTTCCATCTGTGTACCTATATACAGGTGATTTTTATTTTCTCATTTTTTTTATACTTCCCTTGGGAGACCAATCTCCAGTTCCATCTAGCTTCTTGCAAAGGGTATTAATTAATTTTTTATGGCTGAGTAGTACTCCATGATATGTATATATCACAGGCCACATTTAATTAATCCACTCATGAATTGATGGACACTTGAGTTAATTCCATATCTTTGCAATTGTGAATTATGCTTCAATAAACATTGTAGTAAAATTTCTTTTTGATAAAATGACTTTTTTTTCCTTTGGATGAATACTTGATAGTGGGTTTTCTGGACCAAATTGTAGGTCTACTTTTAGTTCTTTGAGGAATCTCTATTCTATTTTCCATAGAGGCACTCTTAGTAGGACTGAGTTTGCAGTCCCACTGATAGTGTATGCGTGTTCCTTTCTCTCTGCATCTCCACCAGCATCTATTATTTTGGGATTTCTTGATAAAAGCCATTCTCACTGGAGTTAGGTGATATTTCATTGTGGTTTTCATTTGCATTTCTCTGATGATTAGTGACATTGAGCATTTTTTCATATGTTTATTGGCCTTTAGTCTATCTTCTCTTGAAAAGCTTCTGTTTATAGCTTTTGCCCACTCTTTAATGGGTTGGTTGGGTGTTTTCTTGATTTTCTTGAGTTCTTTGAGTAGTCTTGTTTTTAGCCCTTTATTGGATATACAGCATACAAATGTTTTCTCATATTCTATACCTTTGTCTGTTTGCTCTGCAGAAGCCACAGAGGTCTAGTGCATCCCTGTGAACTGCATGACTCCAGTGCCTGGACATTCTGGGTGGGCAGGCTCCCAGAGAGAGAGAGAAAAAGAGTGTTATGATTCTGAAACCATTATTCTATTGATGGGTATTTTAATCTGGAGTTGTTACTAAAAGTCTAGTATAATTATTCTTACAGAAATACATTTGTTTACATATGCATTAATTTTTTCTTTGGCAGGTTCTCTGTCCCTGGACTTTGGATTTAGGATGAAATTACTGGTGAAATTACTAACGTATATTTAAATTTGGAAGACACTGTCAACTTTTCAAACATATTGTAGCATTTTGTATTAACTATAGCTATGTATGAAGTTCTAATTTTCTTCTCATCCTTGCCATAAGTATTACATGTAGTTTTTTTTTTTTTTTTGGTGATTTTCAAAATAGAAATGGGGACTGGCAGGAAATAGCATTTCACTACAATTTTAGATTTCATTGACCCAATGACCAATAATAATGAGCAGTTTCCCATGTATTTGTTGGTCATTCATTTATCTAGGAGAAGGGAGAAAGCTAATGAAGACAAAAACCAGACCCACACAGCACCCTCATAAGACTGAGAAGGGAGTCTAAGAACCAAGAACAAATCTCTGTTCCAAATCCAAACATTACTCTAATTTTTTGGAAAATTGGGGGCCAAGAAATTATGGATTCTATCTTGGACATTGTGGTACTATACTATGAACATGTCTGAAGTTTGTTATATTCCTCTAGAGTGTTTTGTTTTCACATTAGAAGGAAATTAACATGGCTTGACTCAGACTACAAACTCTGTCTTGTGGGTGATAATACAAATATAAGTTCATATTTTTAACTTTTTCTGGTGTACTGAATCTGCCCCAGACCTATTCAGTGTATGATAATGAGTTGGACAGAGTTTCACATGGAATATGAATGTCTCTTTCCCTGGATATATCTTTTTTGAGATTCGTCCAAGTGCTTCTGTGGTCATGGTTGTCATTAACTCTGTTTATTATTTACTTCAGAAAGACTGATTTTTTAAATGAAATTTCTATCTAATGGTCTAGACTTGTATGTCCCCTCAAAATAAAAGCCACAAAAGTGAGAAAATGAATCATCCATTCAGTGTCAAACGTCTTGGAATTTGCATGATTTTGTTATTTCCCAAATAATTTCAGGGATTTCTCCCTAAGATACTAGTTGTTGAACGTGGGGTGTTTCATCTTATCACAATTTATTTGATAATTACAAGAAACTGGTGATTAAATCATATATTTCTATTCAATTTCAAATTGTAAATTTAAATGTTTGCATGAAATAGAGTTAGTTTTTGCCGTGTTTTTGATGTTTCACAATAGGTGGTTTGGTTACAGGAACTGACAACAACCTTCAGAAATGCATAATTTCAATTTATCCTATCAGTAAAAACTCTGTCTTCTGATTTTTCCCATTATGATTATTGTTTCTTCTCTGTGATTTGCCTTATAAATTTTAATGTATATTTCTTATGTGTTTAGACCACATTTCTAGACATTCCATTACATGTTTGGAGGGAAGTATGTTAATTTTCTGTAATCTTTCTAAAAATGATTATTCCAACATGTTTGGAAGCTCCTTTACATCTAGTGTATAACAATTCCTGATGCAGATCATTCATCAGTAACCTTAGTTCAATGAACATAAACATTGAACGTAAAACAAATTCCATCAGGATTCTTCCAAACTCATTATGCATGTTAAAATGAAAATGGAGATAGACAATCCAAAAGTAAGAAAGTTGTCTGTGTCATATGTGTGTGTGTGTTGCTTTTAATAGATGACTTTACTTATATTAGCACTTTTCAAATTCATTATCTTATACGTGACCATAAAGACGTAATTGTAATTAATGTAGTAACATCTAACCATTTGTCACTTAGGTAATTAATAAACCTATTGATCCAATTATTTTCAACTATAGTTTTCATTAAATTTTACTTCAAGAATCTTCATACATTGCTTGACTTTTTTTTCTAAGTGTTTATGGCATTTTAGTTAATTAAACACTTTAGGGAGATATATGAGTCATGGGAAATTTCAACATCCCTTAAGAAAACGTATGTTCTCTAAGGTTTCATTTGCTACTCTATAATGGATGAACAATGATAGGGCTTACTAGTGGTTGATGTAATATGATGTATGATACATATATATAGATAGATAGATAGATAGATAGATAGATAGATAGATAGATAGATAGATACACACACATACCTGCATATACATCTCCCTTTTTTTTCCCAAATTTTTCTTCTAGGAGGAAAATAAAATAAGTACTTTAAGGTTTTATTCATTACTTTCTTTCTTGTATTTGTTGTGTATTTAACATTCAAGTTTATGCAATGTTGTGCATTTACATTCAAGTTTTTTACCTGGAGTTATATTCAGCTCAATATTGCGAAAGAATTTACTAATTCTGCAAGCCATACATGAATAATCATGAACTGAAATTGTTTTTGAGTAAAAGGTGAGAAACCATGGGAAGGGCATGATGTTTCTAACTCCGAAATTTTACTGTATTATCTTTTGGTAAGTTCAGTTTATGCTGTCAAGTATTTTCCTCTTTAGTTGAATGTTCTCATATTTACTGGATTTATTTTAAAAATTAAGTTATAAATCTGATATAATCATTTGTATGTTAAGACTTCTTGAGGTGAGTTAATCCAACTGAATATCTATCATTCAATTCTCTACTAAATCACCTTAAATTTTGAGGGGAGGGGCCTGTCCTCAATTAGTGCATGAGTGAGTGGATTGTGAAATTCTCATTTCCTTACTTATACTTGGAATTAACCCTACCTGAAATATATACTCCTTCCTTGAGAATATGTTATTTATTTTTCTCAGAGGCAGGGATTAGAAGGGAGCTCTAAGGCAACTTTTGCAGTGACTGAAGCATTCTCTAATCTGTGCTGTGCAAAACAACGTCCGCAGGTGCCTACTGAGTATTTGATTAGTTAAAACAAAATTTCAGTTAATTTCAGTTTCTGTTCAAATATTTACATTAAGTGTAAGTAGCTGCTATACTTATCGTTTCAGATGTAGTTGAATAATGCAGTTTTGAATGCCAGTTTTAGCATTATTTCTTGAAATTCATTGAAAGCGCTTCTGCAATTTGGAAAATAATCTGAAGACCTCAGGGCAGAATATTATAAATCACAATACAGGCCAATAATTAACAAAAATTATAAGCCACCCATTTGTAATTCAATTACTTATAATTTCAAATAAAACTGAGGAAATATAACTGGTTGACTAATATACTCTTTGTATAACTTTATATCTGCAGCTCCCCCAAATTCTCAGATAGAAATTGTTCATCAGTATACTGCTTACCTAACTACTTATCTACAACTCTATCTTAATGTCTACCTATAATCTGTGTACCTGTTTTGCACCTAAAGCAACACTTAGCATTTTGCACACAGTATTTCCTACTGTTAAATAATCCAGTGGGGTAAGTGTAATTATGCCAACCCTAAAAGAAAATAAATAAATTTCCCAAATTCACATGATCATGTATAATAGCAGCAACACATCTTAATCCCAGCTCAGGCTAATGCCAACCATTTATTCTTGGAAGCAAGGAAATATGTTAAATGAAATAAATTGATAGAACTTACATAGATAATCCAAATTTTATCATTTTTATCTCTGTCTTAAAGAATACATGTTGTTCTCAGCTAAATATAGAATATGGTGACTTGTTAGAGAAAGAGAGCTCCATTGTATTATTAGCATATGGATTTTTATGCAAACATATTCAAATCAAAAAATATAAGAAAAACCTTGCAATAAAAATTGGATTAGGGAATCATAATTATCAGATATATTTATAATTAAATGAACAACATCAAAATGTATTTAAGAACATAAGCTGATTATGGTTATCCACATTTAAAATCTTAAAATCTTATCTTTCACGTGTCTATGTCTATACTATACTATAGTATATACACTATAGACATGTATATGCTATGTATACATATACATATATATTATATATGCATACATGTCTTTACAAAAAATAATAAAAATAATTATATCCTACATATATTGTCTCAATAGCATTTATATAGCCAAAAATAACTACCTAAAATAGATATATAATTTATTTAAAGTATCAGAGAACCCATGAAAACGTCTAAGTGCTCCCCTTAGACAAGACGTAGATATTTGTGTTCTCAATCTCAGAGCTGAGTGACTTCTCTGAATGTCTCTCTCCATGATCCTCATGAGATACCCTTGACTTCCTCTCTTTACAGCATATCACACCATCATCTTTAGAGACTGGACCTCTCTCTCTTGATCTTTGTCAGTTTTCTAGTTATAGCATAATTCTTTCATGCACAGTTAATAGCATAGCTGATTTTAGATCTTTTATCATTTTCTCCTCTTAAAGATTCAGAGAGATCTGAATGATAATTTTGTAACGCTTTTGATGGCCATCAATGTCTGTATGGAGTCAGACATTTTGGAGAAAGACTGAAATTTTTGACCACCAAATGTTTTTTTCATTTATTTCCTTACAGAATTGAATTAGAATGAGCACTGAAGAGAAATCAAGAGACAATGTAGTGAAGCTCCTAAAATTTTAAGTTGAGAAATTTAGCATAGAAAAATAATATTTACTTATCCAAAGACACAGGAGTATGAATGCTTCTATTTAATATTAACATGTATATACCAGATTCTCCCCCGTGTCCAGTCTAATCCTCTTATATTTCTCACCACAGACCTCCAGAAAAGGAACCTGAAAATGACTGAAGAGAATTTTACAGTTGTTACTGAGTTTATTCTTCTGGGATTGACAGATCGTGCTGAACTCAAAGTTGCGCTTTTTGTGTTATTCCTGGTGATTTATGCCACTACCTTGCTGGGGAATCTGGGCATGATCTTCTTAATCCAAGTCACCCCACAGCTCCACACACCCATGTACTTTTTCCTCAGTTGCCTTTCATTTGTGGATGCCTGCTACTCATCAGTTATTGCACCCAAAATGCTGACCACCTTCTTGGTTGAGAGGGAAACCATCTCCATCTCTGCCTGCATAGTGCAGCACTTGTTTTTTGGAGTGTTCATCACCACAGAAGGCTTCTTGCTCTCAGTGATGGCATATGACCGCTACGTGGCCATCGCGAACCCTTTGCTTTACACCACAGCCATGTCTAGGAGAAAGTGCATAGGGCTGGTCTGTGGGTCATGCATAGGTGGGATGATTAATTCATTGACACACACTATAAGCTTAGGGAGACTGTCTTTCTGTGGGTCCAATGTTGTAGGCCACTTTTTCTGTGATGTTCCCCCACTGCTAAAACTGTCGTGTTCTGATACTTCCATCAATGAGCTTTTGCTTTTAATTTTCTCTGGAGTCATTGCCATGGGCACCTTCTTGATTGTGATCATTTCCTACATATTCATTGCCATTGCTATTCTGAGAATCCGCTCAGCATCAGGCAGGCAGAAAGCCTTCTCCACCTGTGCCTCTCACCTGACTGCTGTGACCATATTCTATGGCACCTTAAGTTTTAATTACATTCAGCCCAGCTCCCAATACTCCGTGGAGCAGGAGAAGGTGGTTTCTGTGTTCTACACACTAGTGATCCCCATGTTAAACCCACTGATTTACAGTCTGAGAAACAAGGATGTAAAGGACGCTGTGAAGAGAGTCAGAGTAACAAAACGCCTCTCGTGTTAGTCACTGTTCTGCCCGCAGCATTGTGTCAGTCAGCCTTCACTCGCTAACATTCATATGAATTCCGTGCATTCTGAGTTTCGATATTCTCATAAATCATGGCATCCTAAATATTCATTGTTCACATGAGAAAATAAGACTAAAAGTTGAAGTGACTTAATGTATAACTTCATTTTAGAATAGTGACTTAAAATTCAGTCCTGCTGAAATATTAGGACATTAATATTTAAACCAACCAGTCAATCAAGAACTGCATCCATCTGTTATTGTTTGAAACAGGGTCTCCCTATACCATCCAGGCATGTCTTGAACTTCTAGAGTCAAGGGCTCCTACTGCCTCAGCCTCCTGAGTAGGTGGGACTCAGGCAAGTACCATCATACCCAGCTAGCACATCTCATTTTTGATTTTTTGATAACTGAATATAGGAGTTTGTATATACTGTTAGAAATGCAAAGAATGAAGGCTTTTTCTAAGAATTTTCAAAATGCAGTTACACAGAAGATTGAAGAAACTATATACCTGACATTTACTTTTATTTTTAAAACTTGCATTACATTTAAATATTGCTGAATCTCCAAATTAGCTGAATAGGAAGGTTTGATTTCTACTGAAATTTCCCACCATTTTCTCTGTTTTTCGTTCTTGTTAGACATTTATGACCTGGCATCCGGTTGTGTGCATGTATAGCTTTATTAGAATTCTCAGTCTGGGCTCAGCGCCTGTGGCTCAATCGGCTAAGGCGCCAGCCACATACACCTAAGGTGGCGGGTTTGAATCCCCAGCCCGGGCCACCAAACAACAATGATGGCTGCAACCAGAAAATGGCCTGGCGTTGTGGTGGGCGTCTGTGGTCCCAGCTACTTGGGAGGCAGAGGCAGGAGACTCGCTTGAGCCCAGGAGTTGGAGGTTGCTATGAGCTGTGATGCCATGGCCCTCTACCCAGGGGGATAGCTTGAGGCTCCGTCTCAAAAAAAAAAAAAAAAGAA
>CAUYQV010168397.1:0-11744 GCA_963574575.1 Galagoides demidoff
TGAGCTGTGATGCCATGGCACTCTACCTAGGGGGATAGCTTGAGGCTCCGTCTCAAAAAAAAAAAAAAAAGACTGTGTGACCTTGGAAAGATGGTGGGTGCTGAGCGCCAAAGAGAAGGGCCAAGAGCCAGGAAGATTTGGAGAGGAGGTGGTGTTTCAACCAGGGACAGGGGATGGGGTGTGCCCCCCCAGCCCAAGCAGAGGAGAGGCTGAGAAGCCTGCGTGAATGACGCAGGGCTGGCAGGAAGGGCCCAGCTGGGCAGTGCGCTGAGCCCCTGGAGGGGCTGGGTGGGTGGGTGAGCTATAGAGGTCTGGAATGCTAAGGTGAGGTCTTGACTGTAGGGCCATGGGGTTTGTATTTCCATCTCTTGTCCATGGGGAGTCATAGATGGTTTCTGAGCAGAAGAGTGCCATGGCTGGGTAGGCAATGAAACACCCAGAGCATCTGGCTGTTCCCTCTATGGTCTTGGCCTGACTCACCACGTCCCCAACCCTCATCTAGGGCCAGTCCCCAGCCCCTTAGCCAAGCCTTCTCCCTTCTCACTCTAAGGCATCCTACCTGGCCAGGTGTTCTGCCGACCCTATTTCCAGGATGAAGGTCTAGTCAGAAGAGGTACTGAACTGCTGTCCCTCAGACGTCTAGTCCCCATGCTGTCCCTTGGCAGGCACCCCCATCCCTCCCTTCTCATGTTTCAGCAACTAAAGGGTTAATGCCTGGAGCATCAGGGAGCCTACAGAAGGCTGTGACAGTAAACCACAGGGCCCCTCAGGGGATGAAGGGGGCTCCTGTAGTACTTTGACTTCTTTTCCACTTTATCCCTGGAGGCAGACCCAGGCCAGAAGCAATGGAACTTCTCAGGGCTCCCAGAGGACAGCAGGCTCACCACGCTGCCTGGGTGCCCAGGTGCCAGGCTGCACTCTGGCTGTCGGAGGCACTCATGGCCCAGGGAGGCAGATGAGCCACGCAGACCAAGGGAATGGCACTAGGGGCCAGGCAGTATTTTTGGCTTTGTGAGCTGGACGTTCTCTCTGACCTCACCAGTTTTCTAGAAAGCAGCCAAATGGGCATGTCTGTGTTCCAATAACACTTTACTTACAAAAACAGGACTGAATAGAGAGCAAAGAAATAAACCTTTGTAGATAAGGGCAAGTGATCTTGACAAGGGTGCCAAGACCATTCAATGGAAAAAAAGAGTCTCTTCACCAAATCTTTCTAGGACAACTGGCCATCCAAATGGAGGAGAATGAAGTTGGACCCCTACCTCACACCATGTACAAAAGTTAACTCAAAATAAATCAAAGACTAAATGTAAGCACTAACTCAGTAAAATCCACAAAGAAAAGATAGGAGGAAAGCTTTATGATACTGAATTTGGTGAGGATTTCTTGGATATGATACCAAAGGCATTAGCAACTAAGGAAAAAATAAATTAGACTTTATCAAAATTAAAAACTTTGTGCTTTAGAGGACACCATCAAGAAAAGTGGAAAGAAAATCCACAGAAAGGGAATGAATATTTGCAAATCACATATCTGATAAGGGTCTAGTATTTAGACTATAAGAATAATTCTTACAACTCAACAACAAAAGGACAATTAAATAATGGGCAAAAGACTTATATGAATGGCAATAAGCCCATGAGTGCTCAACACCACTAATCATCAGAAAAATGCAAATCATAACCACACTGAGACCATCATAAAGAAAAGCCAGATGGTCAGGAGTGGTGGTGCTCACCTGAGTCCCAACTACTCAGGGGGCTGAGGTAGGAGGATCATTTGAGCCCAGCAGTTAGAGGTTACAGTGAGCTGTGATCATGTCACTGCACTCTGGCCTGGGCAACAGAGTGGGACCCTAAGTCTATAAAAAAACTAAGAAAAAATAGACAACAAGTGTTGAGGACATGGAGAAACTGCAACCCTTATGCAATGGTGGAAATGTATAATGGTTCAAGGCATGTACATGAAAGAATTAAAAGCCGGATCTCAAACAGATATTTGTACACCCGCATTCATGGCAGCATTATTTGCAATAGCCAAAAGGCAGAAACAACCCAAATGTCCACTGATGGATCAATTACTAAACAAAATGTGGCTGGTCTATACATATGATGGAATAAGGAGGGAGGATCACTTGAGGCCAGGAGTTCAAGACCAGCTTGGGCAACATAGCAAGACCCTATCTCTACAACAAATTAATAACTAGCAGGGTATAATGATGTGTGCCTGTAGGCCTAGCTACTTGGAGGCTGAGGCAGGTAGATCACTTGGCCTCAGGAGTTCAAGGCTACAGTGAGCTACAATCATGCCCCTGCACCCCAGCCTCAGTGACATGACAGAGTGAGACGCTGTCTCAAAAAAAAGTGGGAGGAGGAAATTCTGAGACAGGAATGACACTTGGGGCCATTATGCTAAGTGAAATGAGGCAGTCACAAAAGGACAAATACCGTGTGATCCCACTAGTTAGAAAGAAAGAGAAACAGAAAGTATAAAGGTGGGTGACAGGGGCTGGGGAGGGAGAGATAGGAAGTTAGTGTTTAATGGGGACAGAGTTTCAGTTGGAGAAAATGGAAAAGTTATAAAGACAGATGGCTGTGATGGCTGGGTAACACTGTGAATGTCCTTAATGCTACTGACATTACAAGTGGTTAAATGGTACATTTTATATTAGCTCTATTTTACCATAATAAAAAAAAAGGAATAAAAGAAAAAAATGAGAAAATCACACGCCCATGTGGACACATCATTAGGAGCCCCAAACTGAAGCTTCCTCAGTTGTAAATATGCTTTGCCAACAATTTAAAAATCAACGTGTTTTCAAAGAAAGTTTGATGATTGAATGAGCTGGGGAGCTGGGGGTCTGGCTGAAGGGCTTGAATATGGACTGGCAGTGATCGAAGGTGACTGACACTGTTTCTGTCTTGAACCTCATTGTTTATGTTTTAAGACAGAGATATTAACACGTTTAACAGAGTCCAACAAAGTTCTGGTTTCTTCCCAAGACGACTGATGCTTTTTAGGAAATAAATGTCAAAACCTTTCACAGGCGCACACAGAGGCAGACGGTGGGCTGGGTGTGGCCCAGGGCCCAGCTTTGTGGACCCTGTGTGGTCTCAGGCAGTCTAGCTGGGTGGGTGCTGTGGGAGCAGCAGCCATGGATATAATGACTGACGATGATGACATTGAGGGTGGGGCGGCAGGACAAAGTAGATCCGGAGGCCCAGATTAAATGGGCTCTTGCTGTGTATCACGGGCTCCCTTTCTTCTGGGGTGGAATGGCATTTCTGAAGGGCTCGGCCTGATCAACCTTCTCAGTTCTCTGTGGCTTTGCAAGAGGTAGCTAAGGCCTGGGGAGGGTGAGAGGGATGGACTCCTGGCAGGCTTTGAAAACTGTGCTTGGCCTCCGAGGTAAGCTTCTTGGAAGGCATTTCCTCGGCACAGGTGCATGGAGGGGTCACATCCCATGGGCCTGCCACCAACTCTTCCCTCTCAGGGATGAGGCTGTGTGGAGCCAGCCAGACCTTCAGACCCCAGAGACAGGACAGGGATCCTCTATTCCTCGTCCCTCCTCACCCTCTCTCTCAACCTCTTCAGATCCTCAGAGCCACTCTATAAAGTGGTGACTGTCACTGACCCCAATTTACAGATGAGGAAACAGGCTTACCAGGAGAGGGGCACACTCACCCACATCTCACCGCCTCTAAGGCCTGAGCTCTTCGTCCCTGCCCTCGCCCACAGGGGAACACAGGCAGGTGGGGAAAGGATGGAACAAAGGTCCCATTCCTGGTCTGCCACCCACTCACAAACTGTATGCCCTCAGGCCGGCGAGCAACCTCTCTGGGCTCAGGGTAGGGTATGCCTCCCCAAGGCAGCACGTGGTACATATCTGATTAATACCAGTTCTGCCTAGTCTCTCCCCGGAGGAGGAGCTGCTCACAGTCTAGAGGGAGGAAGTAAACTTTTAATTAAGAAAAATGTATGATGCAATCTGAGATGGCACTGAATAGAGCCATGAGCAGAATGATCCCCGTGCACTGAGAGATAGAGGGTGTGACACGGCTGGGTGGCGGTGAAGCAGGGTCCCTCAAAATGATGGCAAGAGGCAGAGGACAGAGGGCCACATTGGCCCCCCTGCCCCGTAGGTTTTCTTCAGCTTCCTGGCAGAAGGCAGCAGTGAGTCAGGTCCTAGCTCTCCTCTCTCAGGGAACTTAGCCCTCTGCATTAGGGTTCAGAATGGAGCCGGGGACCCCAGATTAAGTGAAGTTCAACCATATTTAAACAGATGGCAGTTCTGTTTAAATCCCAGCCCTGCCTGCTTACCCCAGCAGCCCACAACCCTCAGGCACGAGTTTCTCGCAGCTCTCTGTCCTGCAGGAGGATGGCATCGACATCACCACTGTCACCATCGTCCTGGCTACAGTGGCCCCAGCCCCTTCTTCTGTACTGCCTGTTTTTGTCAGGGAAGCTGTGTTGGACACAGCTGTGCCCACTTGTTCACATACTTCCACGCCTCAGCCATTGCCAGAGGTGAGTAGTTACGACAGGGACCCTGTGGCCCCAAAGCCTAACATACTATCTGGTCCTTTATAAAGAAAGTGCGTTGAACCCCATCTCACGCCTATCTCGCTGACTCCTCACAGCTGCCCCAAGAAGCCAATATTACCGTTCCCATTTTACAGATGACAAACCCAAAGCTGGGAGAGGTGAGGCCGGTCCTACCAGGGTAGGGCCAGGCACAGAACAGCGGCTCAGTGACTACTTACTGACTGACTGAATGAATGAATAACGTGACCAAATGAAGGCCCCTGTGCTCAGTGTGGAGTTTGAGCATCACAGCGACTGTCCTGGTGGCCCTGTGCAGTGACATGCCCACAACTGCTGTGTTTTGAGACGGTATCTGTCAAGGACTGGGGCATCCAGGACACAGCCACAGCCAAGGCCAGCACCGGGGGCATGAAGCAATGGGCTGGCCATGAGGGACAGTGCCACAGCAGAAAGAAGGGCTTGTCAGCTGCAGGCCCACAGCAAGGAGGCATGCCATAGTCATCAGAGCACCCTCCAGGACGGGCAGGGGGTGGGGCCTGCTCAGCATCTGCTTTGGCCACCTCATGAGTGGGGTGACAGAGTGCCATCCTACGAAACAGCCCACTAAGCTCAGGAGACTGGGGAGACAGAGGGAAGCCAACTGGGACCTCTATCCAAACTAAAGGCCACATCTCTCAAGGCTGGTTCTGAAATAATTTAGGTGAGCCAAGGGCAGGTAAGAG
The DNA here is from genome assembly GCA_963574575.1 of Galagoides demidoff. Classification (NCBI taxonomy): domain Eukaryota; kingdom Metazoa; phylum Chordata; class Mammalia; order Primates; family Galagidae; genus Galagoides; species Galagoides demidoff. The sequence goes on from CAUYQV010168397.1 coordinate 5,268, forward strand.
CTGCCATCACCTGCTCCGGGTCAGGCCTGCCTGCAAGGAGTTTGCCTTCCAGAGAGGGAGCCAATGATAAGCAAACCATCAGATGGTGACACTGGACAGTGATAGTCTCCCAGGGAGGGGATCAGCGCTGCTAATGGAAGTGGGCTGGTCAGGGAAGGCGCCCGTGAGATGGAAACATAGGCACAAGAGCTTCAGGAGGGAAGGATGTGAGGGGAAGAGTGTGCCAGGCCAGGGCACAGCCAGTGCAAAGGCCCTGGGGCAGAGGCAGGAGATCTGGAAAGCTGAGGCTAGAGAAGTGGGAGGCAGATGACTGGAACTGTGAAGGTCACTCTGAAGACTTTGTTTTTGAGGTAAGAGGGAGCCATGGTGGGGTGCTGAGCAGAAGAGGGAAATGCACTGATGTGGATTTCATCAGGCCCTGTGGCTGCTCAGGGAGTGAGAGATGGGGAAAGTGCTGGGAACCAGGCCCCTGCCCAGCTCCACATTCAGGAGACACAGGGTGGGAGTGGCGGGGGACAGTGTGTGGCCTACAGGCACTTGCCCCATGCCCTTGAAGCAGGAGCGGGGCACAGGCCCACAAAGGTACATGTCCCACCAGATCCCTGTCATTTGCCTCATTTTGTTGCTAAGGACCCTGAATCTCAGAGAGTGAGGGACCTTGCCATGGTCACGTGGTGTCATTACCGGATACGTCAGAATTTGAATCCACAAATCCCCTCACCTCTGACACAGCAGGAGCTACTTCTGAGTCACTCTAAAGAAGAAGGGGCCTTCGACAAGCTCTGGGGACACACGGGGGGTGACCCCACCATACGCCCCCAGGAGTGTCCTCATGCACACTCCCCATGTGAGGTGTGCTGAGTCCCCACTGGCCCCAGGGGAAGGGCTGGAATTTACTGCTCTCTCCATTTTAATAAAGACTGTTCAAAGCCCTGAAAATTAATTTCCCCCAGGAAGACAATTACATGTCAAATAATACACCCACTGAGCAAATGATTAAGATAAAAGCCAGCCAAGAAGGCTCCGCGCAGGTTGATTTTGAGGTACTCAGCTCAGCACAGAAGGCCTTTGAGGGTTATTACCAGGCGGTAATGAACGCAGGTGTCCAATTGAGGGGAGGGAATTCATTTCTAATATTTGTGCCCCTTTGCAATTTATTTCAAACCTATAAATGGACCGTCTCCTCTATCTTCTATCAAAAGGACATTAATGGCACTACCAGAGGCCAGTGCTGGAAAAATCAGACAAACTCAGCTCCTGTGGGGACAGGCACCTGAGCCAGCAGTCAGCAGACAACTAGGAGGGCTCCGTATGTGGAGGGCCTCACTTAGGCTGCATATCCAAATGTGGCCTATGACTTCTGACATTTGGAGAATCTGGCCAGTGCTGCCACCAGAATGATGGCTGAGCCTGTAAGGCAGGCGTCCTCAAACTACGGCCCGAGGGCCACATGCGGCCCGCTGAGGACATTTATCCAGCCCGCCAGGTGTTTTGCTTAGCAGCGGACTCGTCCCGGGGCCTGTGGTCTGGCCCTCCAACGGTCTCAGGGACAGTGAACTGGCCCCCTGTTTGAAAAGTGTGAGGACCCCTGCAAGGTCTACGGAGTCCCTACCAGCTCCTACCAGTCCTCTGTCCTTTGCAGACCCCTGAGTCTGCAGCCCCAACTGAGCCTTCTCTTGTAGAAAGCAAGACCCAGAGAGGTTCAGCAGGATGCTCAGGGTCACGGCACAGGCTGGGAAAGCAAGACTCAGGCCAGCTGTGCTCCTTCCCCGCCACCAGTCCCTGCCCCAGCTTGGCTGAGGTCAGACTGACCATGGATTTTGGCTTTTCAGGGGATTTAGTACATGTAGATCAGGGGTCTGCAAACTACGGCCCTTGAGCCATGTCCATCCATAGCCTGCCTTTGTAAATAATGGCACATGAGCTTGCCCCTCCATTTCTGGATTGGCCCAAGGGATGCTGCCCACTCAACCTGGCCAGCACAGCCAGGGTCTGCACCGACATCCAGCAGCTACTTCATCCCATGCTGGAGACCCTCCTCGGGGTGCGTGGCCTGTGACAAAGTGGCTGTGAGGGAGGGCAGAGCCTCAGGGTCCATCACAATGCTGCCTCAGGACGTGGTGGCTGCTGGGGACCACCTTCCTGGGGCTTGTGATAGTCTCTATGGAGCTCAGCAACACCATCTGGAGGACCCAGGAGCTCCCCCCGCCCCGAGCCTTAGTTTCTCTGTCTGTGGGGCCCTCAGCCCTCCCTGCTCATCTGTGAGGTGTGGTCACTAAGAGCACGGCCTGCCCACAAACACACTGAACGTCAGCATGCAAACCGAGAGATCCAGGCCGTGGTGGGCTAGGTGGGTGTCAGAGCTCACAAAGGGCTCTGGTGGGACCATCGTTATTACATCACATCTGGTCAAGTCCTCAGAGTGACTCCAGAGGGGCTGGGACCTCACTTGTCAGATCCAAGACCAGAGGAGCTCTCTGCACAGCTCCCATGGGACTGCCCCGCCTCATCCTGGGCCTCACGCTCCTCCCACCGGCTGCCTTCAGCCCCCGCTGGATCTGCCAACAGTCCTCTGACATCACTGTGAGGGCAGATCCCAAATCGAAACCCACTTACTTTTACTACTACCCTGGCCTGGCCACCATCATCTCTGGCCAGGGTTCTAGGGAAGCCTCCAAAGGGGTCCCCTTGTTCCTAGTCTGCACAGCAGCCAGTGGGACCTTTTAACACCCCCTGCCTCCAGCAGTGCACAGATCCCTACAGCGCTTGGAGGAACTCCCAGAGTCCAGCTCTGCATCACTCAGGCCTGGCACTCTCACCTTCACTCAGCAAACTCTCACCACACTGTCTGTCTTTTGCACCCTCTAACATGCCGTGTGCTTTTCTACCTCAGGGCCTTTGCTCCTACTATTCCTTTTTTCTGGAATATGCCTTCTCAGGCTGTTTTTATGGCCATACACTGACCCTCAGGTGTCTCTATAATCATCACATTCTCAGAGAAACCTTCCCTGAGCCCACCCAACCCCAGCAGGTGAGGCCATACCTTGCTCCCCATCACCATTCCTGTTCATTTCCTCTGCAGGGCTACTTAGATTGCATGCATCAAACTACTTGTCCACTCATTAGCCATCTGTCCCAGAGCAGGTGGTGGCAGGGTAGGGCTGACAGCAAGCGTTAAAGACACAGGAGCCAGCCAGCCAGAGGTGGCAATGTGGTGTGGCTCCCATGAGCGGGGACTCTGCACCGCACAGACCAGGGCACATCCCACTCTAGTCTCTTAGTGTAGAGGAATGGTCACCATGCTTGCAAGGACAGTTACCGATTCTTATCACATTAAAAGGAAACGTCGACAACAGGAGAGTCTCCTGGCAAGCTTAGAGACGTTTTGTGACTTAGGGGCAATCCCCCAAGTAACTCAGTGTTCCAGAATGAGATAAGATGGGTCACTCGTTGGTAAGCAGGTGTTAAACACTGATGCTTGGTGCTCCTTCATGGGGGTGGTGGGGAAAGAACCTGTGAGGAGAGAGCACGTGGCAATCCTCACCACACAGGCCTTGCATGTCCTTACTTTAACTCTCCACACCTTTGTGTCTAACCTTAATAAACAGCCCTTGTGGAGGGGGCTCAGGGCTCTCCTGCACCTCCGGTTAGCCCACCTCTTGCAAGCAGTACTTCAATCTGTGTCCAGCCTGGTTCTTTCATGTGGCACCAGGAGGCGTAGTGACCCCATGGTGCAGCAATATCTTAGAAGTTGTGTCCACACACAGCCCTCTGGGCCTCAGTTTCCAGTTTCTTCATCTATGAACACAGATGCCGACATCCACCCCACAGGAATAGGCTCTGCTTGTACTGGCACTTGTCGCTGCAGAAGGAACCCTCCTCCATCCTGTTCCCTGGCCAAGCAAAACAACGGGACAGGAAGACACCGGGACAGGAAGACACCAAGCCAGTGAAGGGACGGGCACTGCCCTAATCCGGGCCTGCCGTGCCCCTGTCCGTGTGCTCCTGCTGAAAGGGGCCTGGCCACGCGGAGAAGCTGACGGTTATTTTCTGATAATTTTCTCACTGGGGCAGTCTGGCCTGATCATTCTCAAACAACATCACCAGCAGAAAGAGATGCCTTCCTCATAGCACGAGTCCTAAAAGTTTTTTTAAAAAATGAGATTTGGTGTTCTCAATCTTAAAGGGCAAGTTTCATTTGAGTCCTGAAGCCTTTTTGTTTTGTTTTGTTTTGAGACAGAGTCTCACTTTGTTGCCTTTGGTAGAGTGCTGTGGTGTCACAGCTCACAGCAACCTCGAATTCTTGGGCTTAGGTGATTCTCTTGCTTCAGCCTCCCAAGCAGCTGGGACTACAGGCGCCCACCACAACACCCAGCTATTTTTAGAGATGAGGTCTTGCTCTGGCTCAGGCTGGTCTCGAACCCGTGAGCTCAGGGCAATCCACCCACCTTGGCCTCCTGGAGTCCTAGGATTACAGATGTGAATCCTGTGACCACCATGCCTGGCCTCCTTTTTTGTTGCTTTTATCAAGGTAAAACTGACATGATCAACAGGATATATTTAAAGTGTGCAAGCTGGTGCAAACTAATACAGTCTCTTTGGAAAGAAGTAAGGAGAATTCTCGAAGAACTAAAATAGATCTCCCATTTGATCCCACAATCCCATTACTAGGTATCTACCCAGGAGAAAAAAAAATCATTTTATCATAAGGACATCTGCACTAGATTGTTTATCGCAGCTCAATTTACAATTCTCAAGATGTGGAATCAACCCCAGCGCTCATCAACTCAGAAATGAATTAACAAACTGTGGTACACCATGGAGTACTATTCAGCCATAGAAAGATGGACACTTTACATCTTTCATATTAACCTGGATGGAGTTGGAGGACACTCTCCTTAGTAAAGCATCACAAGAATGGGATAGCAAGTATCCAACATCCTCAATACTAACCTGGAGCCAGTAGAGGAACTAAAATATACCCACACGAGAGAAAAACTCAATTAAATTCAAGTTGGGGGAAGAAGGGTGGAGGAAGGGAAAAGAGGGGACACGGGTAGGGGAGGGGGATTGATGTTCTCTTACCTAACAGGCATAATATAAGGGTATATGGCAAACCTCCTGGGGGAGGGCCCCAACTACAGTAGGGACCTTACCCAACAAACGCCAGCATTGTAACCTAATCGTTTGTACCCTCCTATTAATCTGAAATTCCGAAAGTGTACACTAAGTTTTAACATACACTGGTACCTGTGAAACTCATCCATGATGGGAACGAGGAACATACCCATCAGCCCCGAAGGTTTCCTTGTGCCCCACTGTAATCCTTCCCTCCCGCCCTCTCAGGCCCCAGGCAATCACTGGTCCGTAAAGATTAGTCTGCATTCTCTAGAATTGTATATAAATGGAATCATTCGTTCTACATATTTAGTCTGGCTTCTTCCACTCAGTAGAATTATTTTAGATCCATCCAGGTTGTTGCAGTTCTCAAAGTTCATTTCTTTTATTGCCGAGTAGTAGTCCACTGTCGGTATATACTACCATCGGTCTGTGAGTTCATCAACATTTGATTACTTTCACTCGTTTGGCTACTTTGACTTATGCTGCTAAGAACGTCTATGTGCAAGTTTTTGTATGAACATGTTTTCATCTCTCTCAGAAACCCAGAAACCTAGGAGCAGAAGGGCTAGGTCATGTGGTCAATGTGGTACATTAACCTTTTAGGAAACTGCTAAAGTGTTCTCCAATGTGCTTAGAGCATTAAACGTTCCCGCCAGCAGACAGGACAGTTTCTGCTTCTCCACATTCTCAGAAGTTATTATGGCCGGCCGTTTCCACTGCAGCCGTCTTGACAGGCGTGTAGTTCTGCGTCATTTGGATTTTATGTATAACGATGTTAAATACCATCCCCTAGTGGCATTTTGCAGAGCAAACATTTTAAATTTTGATGAAATCCAATTTCCCCTTTTATACATCATGCTCTTGGTGTTAAGTCTAAGACCGCTTGCTGAGCCCTAGGTCCTGAAGATTTTCTTCTGTTTTTTTTTTTCCCCTAAAAGTTTATAGTTTTATATTTAAGTCCATGACCCATTTTGAGTTAAATTTTGTAGAAGACGTGAAGTTTAGGTTGAGGTTTATCTTTATTTTTTTTGCCTACGGACATCAAACTGCTTCAGTACCATTGTCAAAGGCCATCCTGTCTCCACTGAACTGTTTCTGCACCTTTGTGAAAAGTCAGCGAGGCGGCATAGCTACGAGGGTTCTCTTTTCTGTCCATTGATCTGTGTTTTTCCTTCTACAAATACCACACTGTCTTGATTACTGTAGCTAGACAGTAAGTCTTTTTTTTTTTTTTTGAGACGGAGCCTCAAGCTATCCCCCTGGGTAGAGTGCCATGGCATCACAGCTCATAGCAACCTCCAACTCCTGGGCTCAAGCGAGTCTCCTGCCTCCGCCTCCCAAGTAGCTGGGACCACA
>CAUYQV010168402.1:0-16016 GCA_963574575.1 Galagoides demidoff
GGCACCTGTGGTCCCAGCTACTTGGGAGGCGGAGGTAGGAGACTCGCTTGAGCCCAGGAGTTGGAGGTTGCTGTGAGCTGTGATGCCATAGCACTCTACCCAGGGGGATAGCTTGAGGCTCTGTCTCAAAAAAAAAAAAAAAAAAAAAAACTTTTAAAAAATTATGACTAGATAAGACAGAAATAAAATGTAATTATTTTTTCCATTCAAGAACAGTAATCTGTTCCATGTGTTATTTAAAAAAAAAAAAAAAAAAAGCTCCTCTCCCCCAAATAAATGGGCCCTGAATTTAGGGCAGTTACTCTCCAACTTTGGCATATGCTTGCATTAGAATAACCTGAAAGCTTTCACAAATAATACAGCTGCCTAGGTCTCACCTTAGAGGCCTCAGGCACCTTAACTTTTTCCCAAGTTTAATAGGGGATCTTCATGTAAATCTACAGCTGACAATCACTGGGCTAGTCAGAAAACTTTGGTTTAAGTAACTTTGTCATGTTTGGCATACATATATCTTGATGTTCTCCTAAAGCAGGTTTTTGATAATACCCCAAAAAAGAACTGATAAACCTATAGTGATGTATGTGTTCAAGTGGTGCTATAAATAAACAAAAGAGAAAATCAATCTTTTGAGTTTGATTTAGGGGTAAGAAAAAATACATACACATCTCAAATAGTGCACTAATTAATGTAACAGTCTGCTGGTCTAACTTCTATTAATTAAAAACTTTCAACACAGTATTACTTAAGTAAATATATATTTAACTATGTACAGTACTCACAACTCAAAAATATACAGTTAAGCACGTTAATGGGTGGAAAAGTTGGCATTTTGCATGTAACACTTCAAAAATTTCTAGAAAAACCTTTACCTCAAAAATATTTTACACCAATTTTCCAAAGTGCTGTGGCTCCCTGACTCATTTTATCTCAACAATCCAATTTAGATATCCAAATCGTTAGGCATGAAATAACCAATATACTGAAAAACAACACTTCGTTTTACAATACCAGAAGCTGTTAAACCCCCAATTTGGGGTATTTAAAACATTATAACAAAGCCCCTTTCACCCTCCAATCCTGAGACAACAAATCCTGTAGTTCTCCCTCATCATCGCTGTCAGCATTCTCCTCTTCCTTTTTCTGCAGTTCTTTTATGGTCAGAATCTCTTTAAGCTTATTTATTTCATCCTGGCGATTCCACAGCTTTTCCACCCGACGGTAACACTCTATCTGCTCATCGATCTCCCCAATTTGGCGGTCCAACCGTCCCTCTTCATCCTCTTCAGCAACTATGGCTTCAGAAATAGTGTTGACCTGCCTCATGGCTTTTTGAAATTCGTCCCATTCTTTGTCCATCTGATCCTTCGGGGCATCAACCTTTCGTACCCTTGCATCAACCTCAGGGTCGTCAAAAAATCCTTCCGGTAATGCTTCTGCGGTGTTTTCTCTCCTCTGCACTACTTTTTCATGTATTTCTGCTTTTTCAATTGATCCTGAATGAGGAATTAAGGGGGCTTTGGGAGGATTTGTACCAAAGAAGTCGTTTGGCAGCACACTATTTGTTACCTCCCGCGAGACGGAAAGTGAATGGTCTTTGCCTTGCGCACCGAGTGGCTGCTTGCTGGCGTCCCCCCTTTTTCGTTCTCCTCCCTCCTCCTCCTCGTTCTCATCCTCGTCCTCATCCTCATAATCGGGGAGTAAACCGAGTCCCGAAGGCTTACTGGAGGTCGCTCTAGTGGACTCCTTTACGGTTTTGTCAAAGTTGGTGGGCAAAGCGGACGTGGAGGGCTGTACCTGAGCAACCAAGCAGGCCTTCGCTCTCTTGGAATCTTGGACATCTGCCTCTGACGCCTTCCTCTTGGCAGTCTGGGGCGCTGAGCTGGCGGACGGACCTTGGCTGGCTTCTTTCGCGCCTTTCAGCTCGGCCACTTTCTCTCGGTGCTGCTTCCCCAGGACGTGAGTCTGCCACAGGAGCTCGCTCTTAACTGGAGTGTTACACAGGGCACAACTTAGTTGCCCCAAACGATTGTACTTCGCGAATGGAGATTCTATCCGTTTCCGGTTGGCGCTCAGACGCTGCTTCTCCTTCATCAACCGCCTCAGTTCTTCCTGATTCACCACCCGCTTCCCCGCCGGGGTCCGAGAAGAGGCGGAGGACGCCATCTTGGCGACCTGACCAACGCGAGCCTAGCGTCTGTCGCGGCGAGGTGTAATAACGTCACTTCCTGTCAGGGCAATGATTGGCTGAGGCTCTGAAAAGTGGGGCGTGGCGCCAAGGTTTATTGCTCAAGACTCGGGATTGGGGCAGTTTTTGTCTTTAACGGTCACGCAATGGCTGCGATAAAATCTGTGAACGCCAAGGCTGAGGTGGCGCGGGCCCAGGCGGCTTTGGCCGTCAATATATGCGCCGCCCGAGGGCTGCAGGATGTGCTGCGGACCAACCTGGGTCCTAAGGGCACCATGAAAATGTGAGGCGGCGGTTAGGCCGCCGAGGGGTTGTTGGGTGTTGGAGCGTCCTCTGAAGCAGAGGTTCTGCGGGCGTTGGAGCCCCGTGGACGCACCTGCGGGCCTGGTTTCTTTCATTCTCATTCCTACCTTGCGGGAATCTGTACCCTTTTGGGGAAAAGATGAAAAGCCTCCCCAAGAAAGGGCCTCCCCAAGAAAGGGCCTCCCCATGAATGAAGCGGCGACGTCCCCACTTTTCGCCAATAAGGTTCACGTACAGTTAGATAATTTATTAATGCTTCCTTGGAAACATAAACCATTTAACTCCTCTGCTCTTTAAGATTTTATGCCTTTAGGCTTGACGCCTGTGGCTCAAGTGGCTAAGGCACCAGCCACATACACCGAAGGTGGCAGGTTCGAATCCAGCCCAGGCCGCCAAACAACAATGATGGCTGCAACCAAAAAATAGCCGGGCGTTGTGGCGGCACCTGTGGTCCCAGCTTCTTGGGAGGCTGAGGCAGGAGACTCGCTTGACCCCAGAAGTTGGAGGTTGCTGTGAGCTGTGACGCTATAGCCCTCTACCCAGGGCAACAGATTGAGGCTCTGTCACAAAAAAAAAAAAAAAAAATTTTTTTTTAAATTTTGTTTTATTTTATTTTATTTTTTTTAGTTTATACACTAAAGGTATCTTTAGTGTATAAACTCGACAGATAATGTTATTTTTTATTTTGAGACTCAGTCTCAAGCTGTTGCCCAGGGTAGAGTGCAGTGTCATCACAGCTCACAGCAACCTCCAACTCTTGGGCTTAAACAATTCTCTTGCCTCAGCCTCCCAAGTAGCAGAGACTACAGGTGCACGCCACAACGGCCTGGCTATTTTTTGTTTCAGTTGTCATTGTCCTTTAGCTGGCCTAGGCCAGGTTCAAACTCAGCTGTCTTGTATATGGCTGGCGCCCTGCCACTGTGCTATGGTTGCCCAGCCGTTGTATATATATGTGTATATATCTTTGCAGTTTTTGGACATATGCTGGGTTTGAATCCAGCATATGGGGTCGGCGCCCTACTCCTTTGAGCCACAGGCACCGTCCGAGCCATAATGTTTTTGTATGGCAGTATGTTGGAGTGTAGAGGCACGGGTTTTGGAGCCAGCAAGGCATGGGTTCAAATGCAAGTTCCGCAATCTTGTAGTTGTGAGTACTCAGGCAGGTTACTTGAATGCTCGTGCCCATGGTTCTTCATATGTGTCCATCCATTCAGCATATACAGCATTTATTTAGCTTCGTTTTCTTTAGACAAGTGTGAGGAAAAGAGACTAGTGAGGGCAAGAAGGGCATAAGAGGAGAGAGACATCCTCACAGGAAAGAGCAAAATAATAATGGTAAAAGAGGGTACTTATGTATTAGATGTGGGGAACACAGAAGTGACCAAAATACAGTTTCTGTTCTTAGATTTGATAAAGAAAGATAAGCGAATTACACTGTATATAAGCGCAGATGATTATACTGAGGAAAAGGACTGAAGGCAGAAGGAAAAGCCTCACATGATGATGATTCATCAGTCTTGAAAGAAGAATATGAATTAACCAGCTGGAGAAGGGAGTGGGTACCTTCTAGGTAGAGTAATTTCAGATATAAGAAAGCCCAGTTTTGTAAACCCAACAGAAATAAAACCAAAATGTCATGTATTAAGGGAACCAAAAGGTTTGCTTGTGGGAAGGCGGATGAGGTAGGGAAGATAGACAAAACCCAGATTGAGAAAGGTCAAGTATGTCATTGATAAATTAGTTTGGATTTGCCTTGAAGATGATGCCAGAACATAAAAATCATTGTAAGATTTTTTTCATCAGGGAACTGAGTCACATTGCCTTTTAGAAAGATAAATGCACTGTGTAGTGTAGATTCAATTTAGAGATACCAGGATGCTAAGTACTCTAGGGTAAAGATGATGACTGTGGAAATGGAGAGAAGGGGACAGATTTAGGTTGAAGAATTGATAGAACTTGGTGATGTAATAAATGTGAGCGATGAGGGAAACTATGTTGAGTGATTGAATGACTCAGAATGTTGACCAAAATAGAAAACCTACAAGAAATTTGTAAATCTGTGCTCTGTCCACTTCTAAGTATTCTTTGGCTAAACCATTGTTCATAACTCATCATTTATTCTTTTTGTTTTTTATTTTTGAGACAGGCACCTGCCACAATACATGGATTTTTTGTTTGTTTGTTTCAATTGTTGTTAGCAGGCCTGGGTTGGGCTCAACCCTGCCAACCTCAGTGTGTGTGGCTGGTGCTGAAACCACTGTGCTGCTGACGGGGAGCCTCATCATTTACTCTTATCTTTAAACTGGTAAATTCTCCACCTGGGATGAAATTACCATAAGTAATGATCTGAAGAGAAATGATTTTATGAGCTGCAAATAGTGGTAATTACATGGTATCTCCCTGTGGGACAGTGGAAGTTTTCCAAGCCCAATTCACTATAGTAAAGATAGTGGAGTGGCAAACACTGGGCATGTCTTGCTTGACTCTTGCCATGTGAGGCTAATAACATCACTGTTCTCTGGACAGGCTTGTTTCTGGTGCAGGTGACATCAAACTCACCAAAGATGGCAATGTGCTGCTCCATGAGATGGTGAGCTGATGCTGCTGACTTTGATAAACCTTAATAAGCCTTAATTAGGAACATAGTACAACCTATATATCGTTAGGCCAAGGTTATCAGCTAAATATTGTAGTCTTGAGATAGGCTTGTTGGATCAATGTCAAAAAAATGCTTTTTTGCTATTTCCAAATCTTTGTTTAAGTAATAGCTTAGGGATGCTTACACATTAATAATATCTTTCAAGGGCACTGCATTGTGTTCTTTGTAATCATGGAAAAATAAAATCCTTTGCAATTTTAGTACATGTACTCATCCTTTAGATTGAAGGGTTTAATCTTATTTTGGAAATGCCATTGCATTCTGAAGCAAAGACTTTTATAAAGCCTTCAGACTTCATTACTTTTCACTTTAAAAATTTTGAACTTGACATTTAAGTATTGATAATATAAAGTTTGTAAATATGTAGAATAAGCTTATTTCATAATTTTACTGGTGACCCTTAGGTTATCGTATTTTTGGTGGCCTACTTCCTTATCTCATCCTCTCTCTTTTTTAATCTCTTGGTTACTTTCCCTAGCAAATTCAGCATCCAACAGCTTCTTTGATAGCCAAAGTAGCAACAGCTCAGGATGATGTCACAGGAGATGGTACGACTTCAAATGTTTTAATTATTGGAGAGTTACTAAGACAAGCTGATCTTTACATTTCTGAGGTATTAGAATTTAAGAGAATTCATGTCTTGTTTTGAATGTAAAGTTTTTTTTCTTAATAAAATTGTTTAATTGTAAAGGGTAAAGTTAATTTTCATCAAGATATTTTTGGGCAGATATAAATGGAAATAATAACTTTTTGGTCAAAATAATAAATTTTATTGGAATTATATACTTCTTTAAAAAATTAAATATTTAAGATATATAAAAGAGTAAAAAATTGCCCATGTGTCCATGGATAATTACCTAAGAAAGAAAATACCACTGATAAAATGTAAACTAAATTATACGCCTTGAAAAACATAGAGAAAGCTCAGTGCCTGTGGTTCATTGGCTAGGGCAATAGAGAAAAATTATTGAAGGTTTTTGACATTGTGAATTTACTTACCTGTTGACTAAAGAAACAATGATATTTTAAAGAATTAGAATTAGTTTTATTTAGTAGTGTTACTGAGTATGACACACCAAGGCTTACAACCCAGGAACAGCTCTTTAAAAAGATTCAGGGCCAGCTCGGTGCCCGTAGCGCAGTGGTTATGGTGCCAGCCACATACACCAAGGGTGGCAGGTTTGATCCCGGTCCAGGCCAGCTAACCAACAATGACAGCTGCAACAAAAAATAACCAGGCATTGTGGTGGGTGCCTACAGTCCCAGCTACTTGGGAGGCTGAGGCAAGAGAATCGCTTGAGCCCAAGAGTTGGAGGTTGCTGTGAGCTGTGACGCCATAGCACTCCACCAAGGATGACATAGCGAGACTCTTGCCTCAGGCTGCCAAGTTGCTGGGACTACAGGCACCTGCCATAATTCCCGGCTATTTTTTTAGAGACAAAGTCTCACTTTTTTTTTTGAGACAGTCTCACTTTGTTGCCCTCTGTAGAGTGTTCTGGTGTCATAGCTCACAGCAACCTCAAACTTTTGGGTTCAAGTGATTCTCTTGCTTTAGCCTCTCAAGTACCTGGGGCTACAGGCACCTACCACAACGCCTGGCTAATTTTAGAGACAGGGTCTCACTCTTGCTCAGGCTGTTCTCGACCCTATGAGCTCAGGCAATCTGCCCATCTTGGCCTCCCAGAGTGCTGGGATTACAGTAATGCGCTACCTCACCCAGCCCTGAATCTTTTTTTTTTCTTTTTTTGAGACAGAGTCTTACTTTGTCATCCTTGGTAGAGTGCTGTGATGTAACAGCTCACAACAACCTTAAACTCTTGGGCTTAAGCGATTCTCTTGCCTCAGCCTTCTAAGTAGCTGGGACTACAGGTGCCTGCCACAATGTCTGGCTATTTTTTTGTTGCACTTGTTTAGCTGGTCCTGGCTGGGTTCGAACATACCACCATTGGTGTATGTGGCTGGCACTGTAACCACTGTGCTACAGGTGCCGAGCCTATCTTATTTGTTTTTTAAAAAATCTCTCCAGGGGGCTGCTTGACCTCTCGTACTCGGGGGCATTGTGAAATTATGCTGGTAAGCAGAGATGAGGAAGCATGGCTTCCTGTGTTTGTTACTTTGTCTTACATAACTTTCTAGCTTCATTTTCCTTTATAAAAACCATCAACTCTAACCAGAATCCTCCATTCGCTAGCCTCCAAAATTGTCTGGTCTCAGGGGTTTAAACTCTGGGTCAACTTCTTAACTATCCTGGTGATCTAAGGAAGATTATTTTATCCCTTTGATTTCCTCAACTGTGAAATAGGAATAATAATAATACCCACTCCATTGTGTTGTTGAGAAGATTAAATTATTCACATAAAGCCCATAGAATCGTGCCCAACACAAGTGCTCAAGAATTTCATCTTCTGATGATTATAATAGGACTGATGGAAAGGAGGGGCCTGGTGTGGTGGCTCCTGCTTGCAATCCTAGCACTCTGGGAGGACGAGGTGGATTGCCTGAGCTCAGAAGTTCAGAGACCAGCCTGAGCAAGAGTGAGACCCATCTTTACTAAAAGTAGTAAAACTAATTGGGCATTGTGGTGGGTACCTGTAGTCCCAGCTACTCAGGCGGCTGAGGCAAGAGGGGGTTGCTTGGGCCTAGGAGTTTGATGTTGCTGTGAGCTATGATGTGCCCAGCCCAGAATGAACTTTTTTTTTTTTTTTTTGACACAGTTTCTCTCTGTTGCCCCAGGTAGAAGCAGTGGCATCATCATAGCCCACTGCAGACTCAAACTCCTGGACTCATATGATCCTTCTGCCTCACCCTTCAACTACTTTGTACTACAAGCACACACCACCACACCTAGCTAATTTTTTCTATTTTTTATAGAGACAGGTGTCTCACTTTGCTGTGGTTGATCTCAAACTTCTGAGCTCAAGGGATCTTCCTGCCTCAGCTTCCCAGACTGCTAGGATTACATGTGCGAGCCACCATGTCTGGCCTAAACTATTGTTTTTTAAAAAATTATTTTGTCTGGTGGAGCCTATAGCTTAGTGGGTAGGGTGCCAGCCATATACACCAAGGGTGGCGGGTTCAAACCTGGCCTAGGCCAGCTAAAGCAACAATGACAACTGCAACAAAAAAATACCCGAGTGTTGTGGTGGGCACCTATAGTCCCAGCTTCTTGGGAGGCTGAGGCAAGAGAATCTCTTAAGCCCAAGAGTTTGAGGTCGCTGTGAGCTGTGATGTTACAGCACTCTACTGAGGGTGACATAGTGAGACTCTGTCTCAAAAAAAAAAATTATTTTGTCACAATTTTAGACCTATGGAAAAATTACAAGAATATTACAAAGAATTCCTGTTTTTTTTTTCTTTTTCTGAGATAGAGTCTTGCTCTGTTGCCCTAAGTAGAGTATAGTGGCATCATTGTAGCTTACTGCAACCTCAAACTCCTGGGCTCAAGTGATCTTTCTGCCTCAGACTCATGGTAACTGGGGCTATAGACATAGTCACCATGCCTGGCTATTTTTCTCTCTCTTTCTTTCCTTTTTCAGAGTCTCACTCTGTTGCCCTGGGTTGAGTGCAGTGTCATAGCTCACAACCACCCCAAACTCTTGGGCTCAAGTGATCTTCTTGCCTCAGACTCCCAAGTAGCTGGAACAATAGGTGCCCACCACTTTGTCTGGCTATTTTTTAGACATGGGGTCTCACTCTTGCTCAGGCTGGTCATGAACAATTTACCCACCTCTGCCTCCCAGAGTGCTGGGATTACAGTCGTGAACCACCATGCCTGACCTTATTTTTTTCTATTTTTAGTAGACATGGGGGTCTCTTTTGCCAATCTCCAACTCCTGAGCTCAAGCTATCTTCCTTCCTCAACCTACCAGAGCACTAGGATTATGGGTGTGAGCCAGCGTGTCCAGCACCTGTATACTTTTAACCCTGATTCTCTAGGTGTTATAATCATTTCTCTTTCCTCATCTGCTCCACTCCCTCAGATATATATATTTTTATATCAGTGTACATACTGTTTTCTAAATGACATGAGTTGCAGACATGATCTAAAATATTTTGACATATATTTCTTTTCTTTTTTTTTTTTTTTGAGACAGAGCCTCAAGTTGTCACCCTGGGTAGAGTGCCGTGGCATCATAGCTCACAGCAACCTCCAACTCCTGGGCTAAAGTGATTCTCTTGCCCCAGCCTCCAAAGTAGCTGGGACTAAGGGCGCCTGCCACAGCGCCTGGCTATTTTTTTTTTTTTTGAGACGGAGCTTCAAGCTATCCCCTTGGGTAGAGTGCCATGACATCACAGCTCATAGCAACCTCCAACTCCTGAGCTCAAACGAGTCTCTTCCCAAGTAGCTGGGACCACAGGCGCCCGCCACAACGCCCGGCCATTTTTTGGTTGCAGCCATCATTGTTGTTTGGCGGGCCCGGGCTGGGGATTCGAACCCGCCACCTTAGGTGTACGCGGCTGGCACCTTAGCCGATTGAGCCACAGGTGCCAAACCCTAGCTATTTTTTTGTTGCAGTTTGGCCGGGGCTGGGTTCAAACGCACCACCATCAGTATATGGGGCTGGCGCCTTACTCACTGAGCCACAGATGCCACCCTCTTTCTTTCATTTCTTTGTTACTGTTGTTGAAGTTGTTGTTACTGTTAGTTTGTCTGGTTTTTTTTTATTTTTTTTTTATTTTTCTTTTTCAAATTCCCCCCCCCCGATTTTACTTTTTTTCATGTAAATATATTTTTCATTGTTGCCTTCTTTAATAATAAGGACTTCATTTTTGCTAGTTTTTCTGCACCTGATATTTGTTTTTCCCCCCAATTTTACCTTTTAAGGTTTTTTTTGTTTGTTTTCTTTGGTTTGATTTATAGTTTGTTTTTTTTTTTGAGACAGAGCCTCAAGCTGTCCCCCTGGGTAGAGTGCCATGGCTTCACTGCTCACAGCAACCTCAAGTGAGGCTCCTGTAGCTGGGACCACAGGCGCCCGCCACAACGCCTGGATAGTTTTTGGTTGCAGCCATATTGTTGTTTGGCAGGCCGGGGCTGGATTCGAACCTGCCACCTTAGGTGTATGTGGCTGGTGCCTTTGCCTCTTGAGCCACAGGTGCCAAGCCGATTTATAGTATTTTTGTTTTTCTTCTCTATTTGGTGGAGATAGGGTCCTGTGTCTGCTCAAGCTGCCAAAGAGCTGCAGATATCAAGAGACCCTCCCAACCTAGCCCAGAGGTTGGGATTTGTGGGTGTGGGTCAAACTACCCTACTGTATACCACTATTACTCCTGTCTCTCTCTTTCTGTTCCTCCCTTCTTTATGTCAATCTTCACCTTTACTCACCCTCTTTCCTTTCTTTCTCTTTTTTAATTTTTTTTTTTTTTTTTTTTTTGTAGAGACAGAGTCTCACTTTATCGTCCTCGGTTGAGTGTTGTGGTGTCACACAGCTCACAGCAACCTCCAACTCCTGAGCTTAAGCGAGTCTCCTGCCTCAGCCTCCAGAATGGCTAAGACTACAGGCACCCACCACAACGCCTGGCTTTTTTTTTTTTTTACAGTTTTTGGCCAGGACTGGGTTTGAACCCACCTCCTCCAGCATATGGGGCCGGTGCCCTATTCCTTTGAGCCACAGGTGCCACCGTCCGACTATTTTTTCGTTGCAGTTTGGCTGGGGCTGGGTTTGAACCCACCACCCTCTGTATATGGGCCAGTGCCCTCCCCACTGACAGAGCCTCAGGCTGTTGCCCTGGGTAGAGTCCTGTGGCATCACAGCTCACAGCAACCTCCAACTCCTGGGCTCAAGCGATTCTCTGCCTGGCCTCCCAAGTAGCTGGGACTATAGGGACCTGCTACAATGCTATTTTTTGGTTGTAGTTGTTCTTGCTGTTTTGCAGGCCCAGGCTGGATTTGAACCTGCCAGCTCAGGTGTATGTGGCTGGCGCCTTAGCCTCTTGTGCCACAGGCGCTGAGCCTCTTTTTTAATCTTTTATCCTTTCTTACTCTTCATGCTTCTCATCCCTTCAGTCCTTTACTAAAAGGTCACTCGAACACCTTAGGTCAGAAGCTTGGTAACTTAAAGAGGAAGAGGAAGTGAAAGGAAAAAGTAGGGCAAGAAAACAGACAAAAAGAAAACACTCATGAGGAAGAAACAGCAGAAAAATCCTGGCAACATGAAAAACCAGACCAGAGTGACCCCCCACAAGGGATCATGAGGTAGCTACTGCAGAAGATATCACCTATAAAGAAATGTTAGAAAGGACAAAAAGGTAACTTAAATGGATAGTAAGAACAATGAAGGAAATTGCTAAGAAAGTGAAAAATAACCAAAAGGAGATCCAAAAACAGACTCAAATAAGAGATGAAAATATGAAGACTTGGCTCAGCACCTGTGGCTCAAGTGGCTAAGGCACCAGCCACATACACCTAAGGTGGCGGGTTTGAATCCAGCCCGGGCCTGCCAAACAACAATGATGACTGCAACCAAAAAAAAAAAAGAAAAAATAGCCGGGCGCTGTGGTGGGCGCCTGTGGTCCCAGCTACTTGGGAGGCGGAGACAGGAGACTCGCTTGAGCCCAGGAGTTGGAGGTTGCTGTGAGCTGCGATGCCACAGTACTCTACCCAGGGTGACAGTGTGAGGCTCTGTCTCAAAAAAAACAATATGAAGACTATAGAAAGGATATAGTGGAGCTGAAGGAATTGAAGCAATCAGGGAACTTAAAGATCCAGTGAAAGTATCAATAACAGACTAGACCATGCAGAAGAAAGAATCTCAGAGGTAGGGGATAAAGCTCTTGACCTAACTCAGGCAGTTATAGAGTAGGGTGACCAGACATCCCGCTTTTCAACAATTTGTCCCACATCCCATGGCATTTTTAAAAAGTCCCGATTTTTGGAAAGAATGCACTAACGGGGGAGAAGAAGAAGGGAATATACGGTTTTCGGCTGCCATGTGGCGGTTTCACCAGAATATGAGTTTTATATTATTTTTGTTAATTTTATAATGTTAAACTGTAATAATAACAAATAATTGCTGAGAAGTGATTATCGAGAACTGCTTATCAAAGTTTGCTTTGTTGTCAGGCTCTGCGCTGCCCCATCCCCTGCCCGGCCTTCCACCCTGCCCCCTGGCCATTTTGTCCAGCTTTACCAGTGTTAAAATCTGGTCACCCTATTATAGAGATAGAGAAAAAAAAGAGAGAAAGCAGAACATTCACTGATAGAATTATAGGACTTCATGAAGTGTTCAAACATACATTATGGGTATCCCAGAAGGGGAAGAAGAATGCCCCAGAGGCATAGAAGCCCTACTAGAGGATACAATAAATTAAAATGTCTCACATATCACCAAAGATTCTGACACACTCCTTTCAGAGGGATATCAGACCCCAGGTCATTTCAATTCAAATTGACCTTCTCCAGGATACATTGTCATGAACCTGTCCAAAGTCAAGATAAAAGGGAAGATTCTGCAGGCTGCCAGGAGTGAGCACCAGTTGACCTACAGGGGCAAATCCATTAGGGTGACCGGAGACTTCTCAAATAAAATTTTCAAGCCAGGCTCAGTGCCTAGGGTGCCAACTACATACACTGAAGCTGGTAGGTTGGAATCCAGCCCAGGCCTGCCAAACAACGACAACTACAACCAAAAGTAGCTGGACGTTGTGGCAGGTGCCTGTAGTCCCAGCTACTCAGAAGGCTGAGGCAGGAGAATCGCTTAAGCCCAAGAATTTGAAGTTGCTGTGAGCTGTGACGCCACTGCACCAATGGTGACGAAATAAGACTGTGTCTCAAACAAACAAACAAACAAACAAAAAACTCACAGTTCCAGGAATTCTGTGTGACATGATTGGCCGTCTTCACCTAGAGGCTTGGTTCCCTCACAAAATAGCTATTAAATATTGTTTACACATTCTTTTATGAAATCAGATTTAAATGAAAAGTCACCTTTTTACAAACACTTTGTTTCCTTCACGTCCTCCATTAGGGATTGTCTTCTCTTTTTCATCAAACTAAATGTTCTTTATAATATGCTAAAGAACACTGGTTATCAATTCCTATAATATTATATTCTGCCTTTTGCTAACATTTGAAAATTTGAGGCCCTTGTCTGTGAAGAGATCACTTAGTGAGATCTCCTTTTTCTAAATTTTACTCAAAATTTTGTCATATCCAATAAAGGTAAAATTTTGGTTCCACACTTCATTGTCTTTCTCTTCCTCTGAAAGCTGAGCAAAATTTTCCTCTCCTGTTAGACACATTATTTTCTTTCTTCCTTTCTTTCTTTTTTTTGAGACAGAGTCTCACTATGTTGCCCTCTGTAGAGTGTTGTGGCATCACAGCTCACAGCAACCCCAAACTCTTGGGCTTAAGTGATTCTCTTGCCTCAGCCTCCTCAGCCTCCCACTCCCTGTAGTGGGACTACAGGTGCCCGCCACACACCTGGCTATTTTTTGGTTGTAGTTGTCTCAGACCGGATTCAAACCCGCCAGCTCCGGTGTATGTAGCTGGTGCCCTAGCCACTGAGCTACAAGTGCCAAACCTTTATATTTTTTAAAATTTTTATTTATTTTATTTATTTACTTATTTATTTTTTGTGGAGACAGAGTCTCACTTTACCACCCTCAGTAGAGTGTGTTGGTGTCACAGCTCACAGCAATCTCTAATGCCTGGGCTTAAGCAATTCCCTTGCCTCAGCCTCTTGAGTAGCTGGGATTACAGGTGCCTGCCACAATGCCTAGCTACTTTTTTGTTGCAGTTTGGCTGGGACCGGGTTTGAACCCATCACCCTCAGTATATGGGGCCAGCGCCCTACCCACTGAGCCACAGGTGCTGCCCCTAATATTTTTTTTTTAGACAGAGTGTCTCTCTGTCACCTTGGGTAGAATTTTGTGTTTCTCCATGGCTCAAAACAATCTCAAACTCTTTGGCTCAGTGATCCTTTTGCCTCAGCATCCAGATAGTTGGGACTAGAGGTGCCGGCCGATGGACCCAGTAGTTTCTGTTGTTTTTTCTACTTTTTTATTTGAGACAGAGTCTCAAGCTTGTCTCCCTGGGTAGAGTGTGATGGTGTCACAGCTCACAGCAACCTCAAACTCTAGGGCTTAAGCAATTTTCTTGCCTCAGCCTCCCAAGTTGTTGGGACTACAGGCGCCTACCACAACTCCAGGCTATTTTTTTTTTTTATTATAGTTGTCATTGTTGTTTGGTAGGCCCAGGGTGAATTCAAACCTGCCAGCTCCAGTGTATGTGGCTGGAGCCCCACCACTGACCTACAGGCACTGAGTCTATTTCCCCTACTTTTATTAGAGACAGAATCTTACTCTTGCCCAGACTAATATCAAATTCATGAGCTCAAGCAGTTACCCTGCCTTAGCCACTAAGGCAGGCATCACAGGCATCACCCACTATGCCCAGTATATAGACGTTCTTTTCTTTTTTATCTTTTAAGACAGAGTCTCCCTTTGTTGCCCTTGGTAGAGTGTTGTGACATCATAGCTCACAGCAACCTCCAACTCCTGGGCCCAGGTGATTCTCCTGCCTCAGCCTCCCAAATAGCTGGGACTACAGGTGCCTGCCACAACACCCAGCTATTTTTTGTTGCAGCTTGGCCAGGGCCAGGTTCGAAACCGCCACTCTTGCTATATGGGGTTAGCCCCCTACCCACTGAGCCTCTATAGACATTATTTTCAATTCTTTATGTCTTTTTCTATTATGTGGTTTTCAAAATAAAATACTTCATAATATCTGTGTATTCATTAGGTACTGTTATCAGTAGTCATAGACTATGAATTTTTATCTCCAATAAATACCTTCAATTATGTCACTTCAGTTTTCTAGGTTAAATATTGTCTTAAGGTAAGGCATGAAAATGGGTCATGTAAAGTCTATGGTTTTAGTAGACCATAGGATTTCAATCACAAAAATTATTGAAATCAAATTTTTATTTGATATAAAGACTTTTTTTTGAAACTTTTTTTTTTTTTTGCAGTTTTTGGCCGAGGCCAGGTTTGAACCCACCACTTCCCGTATATGGGGCCAGCTCCCTCTCACTGAGCCACAGGTGCTGCCCAGATATAAAGACTTTTTTATTAGTTATGATAACAATGTTTTCATTAGGTCGTTTTGATTTATTAGTTTTATGAGTCAAATATCTACAAACTAAATAATGTGACTTGTTATATTTACTTTCAAATGCCACTAGGGACCAGACCCCTATCCTTAGCATTCTGGGAGGCCCAGCCTGCTGGATCGTTTGATCTCAGGAGTTGGAGACCAGCCTGAGCAAGAGTGAGAGGTGGGCTTTGGTAATAATAGAAAACCTGGTCCCAAGTGGTGGTGTAAGCTGGTAGTCTTAGCTACTCAGAAGGCCAAGGGAAGAAGATCCCTTTAGGCCAGGAGTTTAAAATTGCTGTGAGCTATGACAGGATGGCAAACTAGTCAGGAAGAACACAGTGAGACTCTGTCAAATAAACAAAAACAAAAACAAAATCAAAATAAAATACCACTAGAATAACCTAAGTTGGTTCTTGTAAGTAAAGACAAAAGCAGTGCAGGAAGTGTGTATCTACAGGTAGATACTTTTTGCAAGCAGCACCCTGGTCTCTCTTGGGGCCCTGTCTCACCCACCCTTGGACCTGAGGAGAGATAATGAATGTTCTACTTTGGCACCTGTAGCTCAACAGCTGGGGCTCCAGCCACATACACGGGAGCTGGCAGGTTCGAACCCAGCCTGGGCTTGCTAAACAACAATGACAACTACAACCAAAAATAGCCATTGTGGTGGGCGCCTGTAGTCCCACCTAGTTGGGCAGGAGGCAGAGGCAGGAGACTCGCTTGAGCCCAGGAGTTGGAGGTTGCTGTGAGCTGTGATGCCACTGCACTCTACCCAG
>CAUYQV010168410.1:0-10518 GCA_963574575.1 Galagoides demidoff
TGGTCCCAGCTACTTGGGAGGCTGAGACAGGAGACTCGCTTGAGCCCAGGAGTTGGAGGTTGCTATGAGCTGTGATGCCATGGCACTCTACCCAGGGGGATAGCTTGAGGCTCCGTCTCAAAAAAAAAAAAAAAAAAAAAAAAGAAATATTTTCTCATCTCAAAATACAGATCTACATTAGTCTTTCAACTGCTGTATAGTTTATCTCATATGAATGTACCATCATTTATTCTTCTGTTTCCTTAAGTGCTTAATAATTTTCACTTTTCCCAATAATGCTGAAATGAATATTCTTATAAATAATGGTTTGTGTATATGAGGGAGTATTTTTCTAGTGTAGCTAATTATTTTAATAAAAGACTGTCAAATTTCTATGGAAAACTACTTTACCAATTTGAATACTGTTCATTTTTCTTATCCTCATGTGATACTTAGATAATTTCCGTTTTTATCTATGTTTTTTTTTAAAGAGGCAAAAAAACTCACTTTCTTTTAATTCACACTTCTCTTCATTGTTGATAAAGATGAACTTCTTTTCACATTTTCTATTATTTCTCTTTTCCTGTCCCTCTCTTATCCTCATCAGTGGTGTAGTTGTTTTTTTTATTGTTTTATAAGAGTTCTTTATATAGTCTAAATAGTCCTCCATTATCTGCTTTACATAGTGTAAATATTTTCTCCTTGTCTCTTCTTTGACTATTAACTTTATTATGGTATAGGAACTTTGTAATTTGTACAGAGTTTAATTAATGTTAATATTTTTCATTTTGTACCTTGCTTACAAGACGTTCCTCATCTCAGATTTATAAACATGTTCCTTCATATTTTCTCTGAGTTCTTTAACAGTTTTTAAACTTTATTTAACTTTTAATCACTTTATGTATATTATAATTTAAATAAATAATTTACCTGTTTTTCCCAAATTCTATGTTATTAGTACCATGTGCTAACCAATTGTACCACAGGAGTACTATTGTTTTTCCCAAATGAATACCAGTTGACACGAAATCATTTACTGACTACTTCACACTTTCCACCTGGATATGAAATATACTGCCTTTATAATTTACTAAACTTCCGTGCACATATTGTTCTGTTTCTAAACTCTCTATTATGTTCAGTCTATTTATTGTTCTATTTTTGCACGAATGTCAGGCTATTTCAATGACTATAACGTGTGTATGCTTTAACATATGGAAGATCAAATTCATCCTTATTTTTAAAAAATAATTTCTCGACTATTCTTTCATGTTTTATATCCAGAAGAATTTTACAATTAGATTGTCAAATTCCATAACATTTTGTACTGGAATTTGAGTTGAAACTACTTTAATTTACAGATATCACACTTTTTAAAATATATATTTCTTTTTTTACAGAGTCTCATTCTGTTGCCCTGGGTAACAGAGCACTGTAAAGGCATAACTCACAGCAACCTCAGACTCCAGGGCTCAAGCAATCTTTTTGCCTCAGCCTTTCACGTACCTAGAGCTACTAGTGTGGGCCACCGTGCCTGGGTAATTTTCTCTATTCTTTGTAGAGACAGGGTCTCATTCTTGCTTGGGCTGTTCCGGAACTCCTGAGCTCAAGCAATCCACCCACCTTGGCCTCCCAGAGTGCGAAGTTTACAGGCATGAGCCACTGACCCCAGCCTAAAGTATATGTTTATTTAACTAGATGTTAAAAGCTACATAGATACCAGACTTTGAGCAATACTACAAGGTTATAGTAACCAAGAAAGCATGGTATTGGCACAAAAACAGAGATACAGACCTATAGATCAGAACAGAGAACCCAGAGATGACACCATCCTCATATTGCTATTTGATCTTAGAGAAAACAGACAAAAACATAGATTAGGGAAAAGAAGCCCTATTCAATCAATGGTGCTGAGAAAATCAGATAGCCAAATGTAGAAGACTGAAACAGGATCCTCACCTCTCACCTTTCACAAAACTAATCCATGATGGATAACAGACCTAAACCTACGACATACAAAGAATTGTAGAAGAAATTGTTGGAAAAATTCTTATAGATACCCACCTAGGCAAAGAATTTATGAAGAAAATCTCTAAAGCAATTACAGCAACAACAAAAATAAGTAAATAAATGGGACATGATCAAATTAAAAATCTTCTGCACAACAAGGGGCACAATCAATAGATCAAATAGACAACCTACAGAATAAGAGAAAATATTTGCATGCTATACTAAGCACTGGTAACAAGAATCTATTAAGAACTCAAGCAAATCAGCAAGAAAAAAAAACAAGCAACCCCCTTAAAAGTGGACAAAATACATAGAAAGAAACTTTTCAAATGAAGATTCACTAATGGCCAGCGAACGCATGAAAAAATGCTCAACATCTCTAGTCTTCAGGGAAATGTAAATCTAAACCACAATGAGATATCACCTAACCATTTAACATAACATCCAGCAAGAATGGTTGTTATCAAAAAGTGCCCAAACAACAGATACTGGCATGGATGCAGAGAGAACAGAAGTCTTATACACCATTGATGGTACTACAAACTAGTACAACCTCTGGGGAAAGCAGTACGAAAATACTTCACAGAATTAAAAGTAGACCTCCCATTTGATCCAACAATCTCACAACTAGGTATTTTCCCAAAGGATAAAAAGACATCTTTTTTAGAGTATTCAGAGTTTATCGAAAGACATAAAAAAGATCTACAAAAGGTTAAGACAAAGTTTAACAGTAGAGGGATGGCGGAAATGGCTCACCCAAGACATCTTATTCAAAAAAAAGACACTTTCCCTCAAATGTTTATAGCAGCCCAATTCACAATTGCAAAAATGCAGAAACAACCAAATACATAAGTGGATTAATAAACTGTGATATACGTATGCCATGGAGTACTACCGGGCTGTAAAAGGATTTGTGGTCTACTATCTTTTGTAACAACTTGGGACTGGAGATCATTCTTCTAGGTGAAGTATTGCAAGAATGAAAAGACAAACACCACATGTACTCGATACTAAATTGTACCTGGTCAATGAACACTTAGGTGCACATGTGGTAGTAAAACACAACAGAAATCAAGCAGGTGAGATGGATAAATTTACGCTTAATGGATATAATGTACCCTGTCTGAGCAAAGGCCACACTTATAACTTTGACTCAAACTGTACAAAAGGAAATTATGTAACCAAACCCTGTTTACCCCTATAACACTCTGAAAGAAAGAAAGATAGATGGATGGATGGATGGATAGATATATAGATAGATAGATAGATATAAAATATATAGTATTTTGGGCCAAGTTCCATGGCGTGCACCTGTAATCCTAGTATTCCTCCTGCTTGAGCTCAGGAGTTCAGGACCAGCCTGTACAAGAATGAGATCCCATCATTACTAAAAATAGAAAAATTAGCTGGATGTGGTGGTCCACACCTGTAGCTCTAGCTACACAGCAGGCTGAGGCAAGAGGATTGCTTGAGCCCAAGAATCTGAGGTTGTTGTAAACTATGATGCCACAGCCCTCTAGCCTGGGGCAATGGAGTTGAGACTCTGTCTCAAAAGAATAAATAAATGATTTGGAAAATAAATAAATACAGTATTTTCAAAAAAGCAACATAGATATAATTCCCACCACGAAAAGAGTAAAGTTTCTCCATAATCTTGAAAACCAGAAAGTGGCTTTTAAATTTAATGTACGAAGTGATGGGGAACCTTAATGAACGGAAAGATTATATAAAAGATGTGGTTTTAGGAGGCTTTTACTACTTGCTTTGAAGCTTCCTAAAAGCAAGGGTTAGGTTAGGGTTAGGATTGCAATAGAAAGAGTCTCATATAAGGGTAGACAGATCATGAAGATAAGCTGGCACGGGAGGATGAGAACCTGGGTAGGGTAGTGTCAAGGGATATGAAGGGGAAAGGACAAATATGAAATATGCCCAAGGAAAACATGGGCTGTAGTCACACTCTTGTTTGATGACTAAAGCTCTGAAGCTTTCCAGTGTAGTATCTTAACTTCTTTGTCTTTAAGTCTTCACTTAGGACAGAGGGCTTTCAAGACTGGAAATGGTTATTCCTACTTTTTATTTCATTTATATATCTGTGTTATGCCTACTTTGTGTTCAGGAACATTCCAGAGTTCCTGAGTTTCATATGTTCTGTCTTTGACCTTCAGCTTTTGCCTGGGGATTTCAATCTTCTGACCAGCTTAAACATATTTAGACAATAGCCTGATTTATTTAAAAAATAAAATCAGCTAGGAGAGTTCCTGTCATTGCTTTAAGGTCCTAAGAACAACCAAATTAAACTTGAATATTTCATTTCACAGATTTTTTTTTTTTAAATAGAGTCTCTTTCTGTTCCCCAGGCTAGAGTACTGTGGTGACATAGCTCACACCAACCTCAAACTCTTGGGCTCTAACAGTCCCCCTTGCCTCAGCCTTCTGAGTAGCTAGGACTACAAGTGTGCACCACAACACTTGGCTGTTTTTTTCTATTTTTAGTAGAGATGAGGTCTTACTCTTGCTCAGGTTAATTGGTCTGGAACTCCTGAGCTCAAGCAATCCACTTGCCTCAGCCTCACAGAGTGCTAGATTACAGGTGTGAGCCACTGTGCCCAGCCTTAAAATATTTGTGTTTTTAAAAAATTAATTTTCTAGTCAGGAGGCTGAGGCAAGAAAATCGCCTAAGCCCAGGAGTTGGAGATTGCTGTGTGCTGTGATGCCATAGCACTCTACTGGGGGCAGCGAAGTGAAACTCTGTCTCTAAAAAAAATTAATCTTATTGGGCATATTTGAAGTTTACAACATATTATGAGATACATACAAATAGTAAAATGGTTACTATAGTGAAGCAAATTTATCTATCATCTCATGAAACAAAATAATATGTCTATCATTACTTTTTAGTGTGACAAGAGCAGCTAAGATCTGCTTATTTAACAAAGACCCCTAATACAAGAATTTCCTTTACTATAGTTTTCTCCTTACACATTGAGCTCTCCTAATTTGTTCATCCTCCATATCTGCTATTTTGTATCCTACATCTCCTCATCCCCCCCCCCCCACGACCTAGCGCTCCACCACTGCCCTTGGTAACCACTGTTTAGTCTCTATTTCTGTATATTTGTATTTATTCTCCATCTCTTGTCTATATATTTTAGATACTATGGGCAAGGGAAATTATGCAATATTTTGCCTTTCTGCCTTCCTGTGTCTAGCTTACTTAACTTAATATCCTCCAGGTCCATCATATTGTGGCAAACGACAAGAGCTCCTTCTTTTTCAGGGCTGAAAGATATTATCCATCCATCTGTCAGTAGACACCGAGGCTGTTTCCATATTTTGACTATTACAAATAATGCTGCAGTGAACACGGAAATGTAGATATCTTTATGAAGTGGTGATTTCAAAGGAGATAGCTGAAGTGTACGGCAGCTCTATTTTTAATTTCCTTAGAAGCCTCCATAATCTTTTCTACAATGGCTGCCTCTATCTACATTCCCACCAAAACTGGACTAGAATTTCCTTTTCCTCATGCCATCCCCAACATTTGTTCTCTTTAGACTTTCTGATGATAGCCATCCTAACGGGTGTGTGGGTGATCTCCTGGTGGTTTTAATTTGCATTTCCCTGGTAATTAATGATGTTGAGCACCTTTTCATATACTCATTGGCTCTTTTTATGTCTTCCTTAAAGAAATGTTTGTCCAGGTCTTTTCCATATTTTTTAATAAGGTTATCTATTTTTCTGTTATTGAGTTGTAAGGGTTCTTTACAAGTTTAGAGTATTAACTCCTTATCAGATGTGTAGTTTTCCACATATTTTTTTTCCAGTCCATAGATTTTCTTTTTCATTTTATTAATTATTTATTCTGCTGCACGAAATTTTTTAGTTTGAAGTAATCACGTTTGTTTTTGCTTTTGTAGTCTGTGCTTTTGGTGTGATAACCAAAAAGTCATTGACAAGGCCCATAAGGAGCTTCCCTTATGTTTTTTGTGGGAGTTTTATGGTTTTAATCCTGAAAACTAGGTCACTGGTCCATTTGAGTATGATTTATATGCATATTTAATTCCTTTGCATGTGGAAATTCAGTTTTCTTTTTTTTTTTGAGACGGAGCCTCAAGCTGTCCCCTGGGTAGAGTGCCATGGCATCACAGCTCATAGCAACCTCCAACTCCTGGGCTCAAGCGAGTCTCCTGCCTCTGCCTCCCAAGTAGCTGAGACCACAGGTGCCCGCCACAACGCCTGGCCATTTTTTGGTTGCAGCCATCATTGTTTGGCGGGCCCGGGCTGGGGATTTGAACCTGCCACCTTAGGTGTACCTGGCTGGCGCCTTAGCCGATTGAGCCACAGGCGCCGAGCCAGAAATTCAGTTTTCTCAGCACCTTTTGTTGAAAAATCTATCCTTTTCCCATTGTGCCCTCTTGGTGCCCTTATCAAAACTTACTTGACCATGTCTGTTAGGATTTATTTCTGGACTCCTTTTTGTTCCTTTTTTTTAGGTTTCTGTTTTTATTCAATATCATACTATTTCGATTACTGTAGCTTTGTAGCAATTTTCTTTCAGGAAATTTGATGCCTTCAACTTTATTTTTCTTTCTCAATAGTGCTTTGGCATTTGAAGTTTGTTGTAGTTTCATACAAATTTTAGGATTATTTTCTTTCCTGTGAAAAAATGCCATTGGTATTTTGATAAGGATTGCTTTGATCTGTATATCACTTTTGGTATTAGGGAAATTTTAACAATATTAATTTTTCTGATCCATGAACCCAGGGTGCCTTTCCATTTTTATTTGTGTATTCTTCAATTTCATTCATTAATGTTTTATGCTTTTCAGTGTACAGGTTTTCATCCCATTGGTTAAATTTAATCCTGAGTGTTTTTTTTTTATGCTATCATAAATGAGATCATTTTCTTGATACACAAAATACCTGGAATCATCCAGGATTACAGGCATCCTAAGAAAATTAGTTTTCCAAATTATACTAATCATCTTCATCATTATTATAACTGTTAGCATTTATTGAGTGGTCATCATGTACCCAGCACTTTAAGTGCTTTGAACTTATTATCTTAATTAATCCACTCTTACTGAGAGTATCTTCCTAGGAGATAGATACTATTAATATTCTCATTTTACAGATGAAGAAACAAAAAATTAAGTGACCTACTCAAAGACACACTGCTGATACCTGACACAATCTGTATGTTGAATACAGCAATTTCATTACTGAGCCTCGGCTTTTAATGGCTATGCTAAATGGCCAAATCGACAGCATCTTTTCTTAAAAATGGAGAGCTTTATGAAGTTGTTAATTTACCGCTCACCTCTTTGGTTACATTATTTGAGACATTGTTTCCTTTTCCTAGTGCCATATTTAGATGCATTGAAGGCATATGTGTGTTCAACGCTTTTATTTAAGCAAAAGACATGGTGAGTCATCGGATTTTAGATGTTTCTTTGACTTGAGTGTTCTAATTTTGCTCTTTCTCCCTGGAAATGGCCAAACATCCTGAATGTCTGTGCAACTGAAGTTTTGGAAGTTGGACAGAAACATCCTTTACATCACTTCCCATTATTCACCCTAACATCATCACTTAACTCCTCGGCAAACTCTATTCACTGCTCTCCTACATTAGCACCAAAGATCTGGTCGCCAAAGATAACATTTATCATTCATCCGCTGTTGTCAAGCTGGCTTATTTTTTGTGCATCTGAGGTCTGAGTAACAGTTACAAAAAGCCAGTTTCTTTCCTGGCTCAAATGAAAATGGAGGTATGTGGAGGAAGTGGAGCCCCAATCATTGGTTGTATTTGATGACGAACATCATTATCCAGTATTATCCTTAAGTCCAACTTGACGTTAGTTGTACCTTGTCAGTCTGACCCAGATTGGTCTAATGCAGGAAGGCCACTGATGCTTAATTTGCTCAGCAGTGACTTAGGGGCGGTTTAAAGGGATCAGCTGCACTTACCTAACTGCCTTGTGACAAAAGCACAAATTGCTTCCCAGTCTGCTTTAACTCTCTGTGACTGTAGACAGATCTGAAAAAAAAATCATCTGGATCGCCATACAATTTAGTTTAAATAAGGTAAAATGAAGCAATTGTTGCTGTTGATAGTCTCACCTTCTTTTTGACAAAACATCTGACAGTGTTAGCTTCAGGGAAAAAAGACCCTGCATGCCTGTGCCAATAGCTGGATCAATGGGAACACTCAGAGTGAAAGTTCATGGAGTCATTGTCAGAAGCAGGCCACTGAAGAAAACTCCCAGGTTTTCCTTTTAAAAGAAGGTGGGAAGTTGTGGGATGTTGTGCTAATTGGATGTAGCCCTGGTCTGATGAAGGGCCATTTGTGCCTCTCCCACGGCCTTATTTGCTGCAGGAGTTTGAAGTCTCTAGAGACAATCATGATTAAAGCCGGCTTATTCCCTTCACTTGGAGTGTCTTCTTTCTCTAGTCCCGTGGTTCTCAACCTTCCTAATGCCGCGATATATTTTCATTGTTACAAAGGGGTGGAGACCCACAGGTTGAGAACTGCTGCTCTAGTCCTTCCCAAAATGTCTTTCTAGAGATACAGAAAAGAAGATCTAAACCAGGGGCGAGGAACATGTGACTTTAATGAACATGTGGCCTTCCAGATCCTTAAGTATGACCCTTTTGACTGAATCCAAATTTTACAGAGCAAATATCTTTTTATTAATATGTTTTGTTCATCTTTTATATTTTTATTTTGTTTTTAAAATTAACATAGTTAAAGGCCAAAGAATAAGTTTTAACAAAATCATTCTCTCAGCTGGATTGGCACACTTAGAATGCCAGTAAGCCATAAGGGCTAAATTGACAGCAGCTACACTCGTGATTTTGTTCTAATTTCCCCCACCTGACCAGGGCCATGACCTCACAGGCTGGGTTGGCGAGAGGTTGTGGGGTTGACACACCAGTCTGTTATGTGTATCAGCTTTTGACAACAGAGCACTGTTTCTGTCTTTCTGTTTAAGGTGGAAATTGTGAATAGTTGCACAGCTTGATGGTATTTCTTATTGTATCTGCTTAACAGCCCATCCTGTCAGAGAAGACCATGGCCATGATGAAGGAAGAAAACAGATGTTTTAATGAGGATTGGGAATTGCAATGTTACCTTGTTTTTGAAGACAGGATGATTGGTTTGCTTTGTTAAGGAAATTCAGGGCTCCTCAGCACCATCACACGCATAAGGACCACAGGTATTTTAAATTAGAGGGAGAGGTGTGAAAGGTTTTACTGCAGAAATTAAAAGATGAAAAGCAAAAGCAAAGACACCTCTTTCAAGCAGCAATAAGACCTGAAAATAATGCCACTGAAGCAACGTATAAAGTAGCTCTTATACTGGGGGGCAGGGGGGTGCATTCAGTGAAGAAGAAATTGTGAAAGAATGTATTGTCCAGGTTGTGGGATGTTAAGACTCTGCTAACATTTCAAACAACTGCCTCTTTCAAGGAGACCGTAACTGATCAGCATGAATCAGCCTTCATGCAATACCTCAACAGAAAAATATATATTATTCAATTACTTTGGATGAATCAAATGATGCTAATACTACCAGCTTGGTGGAGGTTTTATACTCCATCCATTTGGGTCATAACAGAAGGTTTTCTTTGCTACAGAGTTACTTGCTTTGGGCACTGTTATGAAAAAAACATGGAGAATAGATATCTTCAAGATAAATGTCATCGGGCCAGGCAGGGTGGCTCATGCCTGTAATCCTAGCACTCTGGGAGGCCCAAGTGGATGGTTTGCCTTGAGCTCACAGATCAGCCTGAGCCAGAGCAAGCCCTTGTCTCTAAAAATAGCTGGGTGTTGCAGTGGACCCCTGTAGTCCCAGCTTCTTGGGAAGCTGAGGCAAGAGCATCACCTAAACCCAAGAGTTTGAGGTTGCTGTGAGCTGTGACACTATAGTACTCTACCAGGGGCAACAAAGGGAGACTCTGTCTCAAAAAGAAAAGATAAACGTCATCAAGTTGGGCTGAATGTGGTGAATTTAGTGACTACATATGTTGATGGTGTATTTTTCATGAGGAAAACATGAAGGGCTTGTTGGAAAGATTGAAAAATGTATGAACAG
Organism: Galagoides demidoff; assembly: GCA_963574575.1. Lineage (NCBI taxonomy): Eukaryota > Metazoa > Chordata > Mammalia > Primates > Galagidae > Galagoides > Galagoides demidoff. The sequence goes on from CAUYQV010168410.1 coordinate 10,085, forward strand.
ATCCAGATGCTCTCATTTCTTTTCACTGTATCTTGCATCAGCAAAATCCCTGTGCTAAAGCTACTATTTTAAGTGACACTTGCAACAAGGTATAAGTATTGTTAACCATAATAAACTCATGCAAATGCAACACGGCATGGTAGTTTCATAACTCGCTAAAGTTGAAGGATCAGGGATTCAGTGTGGATTTGCTGAATCATTCTAAAGTGCATTGGCTACTGCAGGGACAGATGTTAATCAAAAATTTATCTCTGCAAGAACAGATAGTTAAATTTTATGAAGAATGGAATCAGCTAGGTGAATTATTGAAGGAAAATTTCTATGGGAATGCAGTGTTCCTGTATTTCTATGATATCAGTGTTTCTGTGATATCATGTTGTCACATCAAGATGATTTGAATGTTTCTTTGCAAGGTAAAACTATGCCTATATATG